>PVJO010022089.1:0-28727 GCA_004026905.1 Hystrix cristata | reverse complement strand
GACAGCATTAATCCATTCATAAAGGTAATGCCCCCATGGCCCAATAATCTCCCACCACCTCCAATTAGGTCCCATTACTTAAGGCTTCTATACTTTTCCAAAATTGTCACACGGGGGACAAACTTCTAGTTCATGAGTTTTGGTGGGGGGGACACACTCAAACCATATCCAAGACACAGCAGCATTCATACTTTATATTTAAGTATCTCCCTACATTTTGCATTTGGTGAGAAATAGGAAGCAAACATTCTAGATACCATCTTTCCTAGGATCTCTTGCAGCTAGGCATAAGGCACCTGACCAAACTTAGCCAATCAGGTGTACATACCTTATGCTTGGCCAATCAGATGCATATGCTTGGATTTGACCTGGAATATTATATGGCACAGGGTCAGAACACTGGAGAATCCTTCCACAGAGCTAAACTGACAACAGGAACACTCACATTGCTGGAGCACCAGGGGCAGCAGTGTCAGCAGCAGTGTCTGGTGTCCAGTGTTCAGTGTAAGCAGCTGCATTTTCAGCGGAATTATTCTAAATCAGTGTTTGGGCTATGATTCTGGCAATGTAACCTTCAGCCCAGTTTCTGAACCTGGTTCTCCAGTCTTGCTGGCAAGATAGAGAGGATCTCTATCCTTATTATTTTCAACTGCCTTGACAGAAATGGGTGTGCTATGTGACTCAGGTGCCTATTACATACACATGCTTGAACGAATTGCTTTTAGGGTTTGACAAGGAGAACTAAAATGTAGGTGAGAATGATCAACTCCTTGCCATCAAAGTGATGTAGTGGAAACAGAAAATTATATAAGATAAATGCCAAACATGAGAATCTATAGTTGAGTATAAATCTCTTTTCCAAAGGATCGTGAATTTCCAGGCATGGTAGCTAAAATAAATCTAATCTTGACTTCATCTGGGTCCTTTTCACCATTCGTCATCTTTTACTACAATCTTTCCTGAACTGCTTCGGCTTCCTTTAGTCAACACCACAATGGATCCATCTTGTGTGGGGCTATATAACCTTTGTAAACTTATACACCTTTGCCCAAATCCAAAGAATGTTTAAATGCTGAGGTTTGTTTTCTAACAAATGTAAAGCTACCCTGAAAAGGTTACTGCAAAATGCCATTTTAAGCCTGGTGAGGTTTTCAATGAGAATGCAGGGCTTATGGTGGAGTGTCAACTTGACCAATTGGCTCTGGGCTTTGCCTCAGGGACTGGTAGAGCACATTTCTAGGTATGTCTGGGTGGGTCATGGAGGTGTAGCCTCGGAGTCTATGTCTGGTCCTTTGCTCCTTCCTCTGAAGCACTGTTCCCCTTTTCTGCTTCCTAGACACCCTAAGTATCTTTGCTCTTGGGGTCTTTTGACCATAGACTAAATCCCCAGAAATCATAAGCAAAATTAAACCTCTTCTTCTTTACGTTATGGGTACCAGGTGTCTCAGGGATGAGAAAGCTGAGTACTAGAGAAATTCTAAAGCAATAGATCAGAAGCCACTGCATAATTCAACTTCACTCAGGCAGTTTTTATTTACCTCTTTGGTGTCCAGCTTCAATGTCTTGGCTTCAACTTTTATTTTTAGTTTGCTTTGGATTCAGTGATACACATATATACACATATTACCCCAAATGTGGTTCATTTACATTTTGTCAAATATCGGGGCTGGGGATTTAGCTCAGTGCTTAGAGTGTTTGCCTCGCAAGCATGAGGCCCTGAGTTCGATTCCTGGTACTAAAAAAAAAAAAATCATCAAACATTTTGTCAAATATCCACCACTATAAATTTTTACTATGAACTATTTTAGATATACAAGAAGGAACAAGGAGGGATGCAGTGAACAGCCACATAACTCTTTTTTGCATTCTACATGTGATTTTGAGTTGAACCCTACTCCCCATGGTATTTAAAGCATGTGTTTCACTTAGAAATGCCAGATTAGCCTGCTCTATTACTTCTAGTAGAGATTTTATACTATATTTTAAAAGATCCACTAGAAGCTTCTTTAAAGAAAGACATGTTTGAGAAATTCAGAATAAGGTTTAAAACTTAAAGTAAACTTTCAGATCAATAAACTGTGATATTTCTATAATTTGTGCATGTTCACCTGTGCAGTCAATGTGTTGATTAGTGCCTCTTTTTGTGAGAAACTATACTTTTATTTATTTAAAAATTTACAATTTTTATTTTGTATTTTGAGTATCTATTAATGTATTAAAATAGGACTCCAAAACTTACCAGCATAAAAAAAATTTTATTATAATCAGGGCCAGTAGAGATTGCTTATATATTTTTTTTCTTGGATCTGGAATCTTAGGTAAAAGGTTTCAATAGCAAGGTGATGACCTAAATGTTGGGCCCTGGAATTATTTTACAACATAGTCACTCATATGTCTCATAAGGATCAGTCTTCTCGGGCTAGTTGTAAACAAGGCAGAAGCTGAATGCCCTAACCTTTTCTGACCTAACCTTGGGGGTCCTCATCTCTGCTGCATTGTGTTACAGTTTTCTCCCTAGCTATGAGAAACAGTGTCAAAAATTTCACAGCGTTTTTTAAACAGCAGTACTACATTCCTCTCTGGAGCTCCTCCTTTAAGCAGCCCCTGGCAAGGACAAGCCACAGAAGGACAGAAAAAGCAGTCCCAAAGTCACGGACTCTTTCCCTTGGAAAGGGTAAACTTGGGTCTCTCCTCCCAGCACTGGCGTTTGGATTTTCCCCATGGCTAACTCCTATCTTCTTTGGCCGTTCTTGGCAGTCCCTTTGGATTACCAACCTGGAATCTAGCTTCTCTCCCTGACTCTCACCTAATTCTGTTTCTGAATAGAGCCCCTCAGATTCGGGTGCTCCAGGTGTGAGTGAGGGGTCCAGCACTCAGCATCTCCGCCTCTCCTGGGTCCCTCCAGCCCCTGTGGATAAGGGCCTCAGGACTGGATATAGGCCTGTGGGAATGAAAGAAAGGAAAAAGATTAAAATCTTCAGGGAAGTTCTGAACACATTAGTCATATAGATTTAAGGTATCTTCCCTATCATTAAAAGCAAGGCTGAGTCTCTATATTTGGCCACATTTTTCCATTGTAGTAACAGATACTAAGCATGAAATTGGCAAAAAACACAGAAGAGAGAGAACACAAGGGTTATGTGAGGCAACCAACTACATCAAATTTGTAAATTGAAAAGCTAATTATTTCTTCAAATGATGATTTTCTGAGTTCATTTTAAACCAACATCTACAGAGCACCCAATCAGTTCTAAATAACAGGTTTGGGATTTTACTGAGGTGGAGATAGCCTATTTATTATTTATTATGTATCTGTTTTTTGGAGGAGTAAATCAGCCTAGGGTCAAGTGTTTATTTTCTAGATATGTCCTGTTTGAACTATCACCAAAGTCCACATTATAGTATGGAATTAAACATTTTCTTTTTATTTTCCATTTATACACATGATTTTCTTTCTTTTCAGGAATGTGAGATTAACCAGGCTACTGGTCTGGGGATGAGAAATGAGAGTCTACCCAGATCCTATCAGGAAAATCTGTGTATAATTCTCCAAATCCGTGCACAGCATATGCTGCAGCACATATAACCTGGATTCTTGAAATAAACACAATCGAATCCAAACAACTTTTATATGAAGCCAAATAACCTGATTACATTGTTTTAATGCTCTGTGGTCAAAGGCAGCCAATGGCTTTATCATAAATTAGGCAAGCTTTTGATGGAAACTCTTCAAAATGGCATGTCTTCATGTATGGATCGACCACAGAGCAATCTGCCTGCTGAGCTTTAGAAAGCAGTGCCAGCTCAGTGAGATGCTGTCGGAATGACTGAAAGCCACCCGCCGCCAATTCCGACTTCACCATATGAAAACCAGCCTTCTAGTGGATTATCGCTGCTGGGGAGGGAGAGGAAATTTCCTCCACACTTGCTGATTGTGGTTAACTGGTCAGGCAGGCTTCACATACTGGATTGCAGACAATTGATAAGGGTAAAAAGATGCAAAGTGACAAGAAGAGGTTGGGGCAACCAGGGACAAAGGAGAACCCAATCACTTCCTCCCTAGTAAGTCTGGGTAGAGCATTTATTATGCTTGGGAAGCCCTTTTGAAAAAGTGCCTTTTAGTCAGAAGCATAATGCTCTGACTTGAAAGCACCAGATGTTGTTAATTTTCTAGGGGCCATAGCTCTTTTCTTTCAGTTGCATTAGGAAAAAATATACATAACTCTAAAACTTAAGGAAGTTTTCACAAAAGAAAAATTTTGTCATCATTTTTGTTTTTAAATTTTGTTTATATGATTAAACGTGTAAAAAGTTATAGTCAGAGTAACTACAAGAATTTGTAACTCTTGGTTTAAGAACATAGTCCAGATATGTACTCTACTTTTTGTTTAAGTACAATCATTAATAAAGGTAGACTAGCTCATCTATCTTGGGTACATAATATGTAAGTTTATGAACTTTAGAATCATTTTTAATTGTGGATATTAAAAACTGAAACATCATTACTCCTGATTTTACATTATCATGGATAAGAATTAATTCATTTTTTTTTCGTAAGAATTTTGTTTCTCAGCATAGAAATCTAGGACTGAGATTACTGAGGAAAAAAGCATAGATCCTACCTGTTGGGTCCCCAGATGGCTTCTTGCAGACTATACACAGCACAAACCAAGGGATTCCTTTCCCACCACAGGACTTCCATTGTGAAAGGTGTGCAGAGCCTGGTCCACTCAACCAGACAGGTTTGCCCCTCCCTGCACGCTGATAAGCAGTCTGCCATGAGGAGGCTTTGCCAAGACTTAGCCCAGAAGAATCTCAGTGGAAAAAAAAGACAGTCCCGTTCTCCCACTTAAATTGTTGCTTAAGGAGTTAAATAGGGATATAAGGACAGAATATTTAATAACATATCATAATGCAGAGCCGGGTCCATTGTTGCATCCCTGTAGTTCCAGCTACTTGAGAGGCTGAAGCAGAAAGATGGCTTGTGCTCAGGAGTTCTAGGTCAGCCTGGGCAACACAGACCCTGTCTCAAATCAAATCAAATCAACTTCATTTCATTATAAAAATCATGGGTTGTTGGGATTGGGGATTTAGCTCAAGTGGTAGAGCACTTGCCAAACAAGTGCTGAGTTCGATCTCCAGCACCAAACAAACAAACAAAAATAAAATAAAATAAAAATCATGGGTTGTTGACTATGTAGTACTTTAGACACATTCCTTAAGGAAAATGAATAACTTGTGAATTTAGTTTTCAAAAAATAAAAACATTAAAAAAGGTAGTAAATAAAAATGAAAGAAGAAACACATTTAGACAGATATGTAAGTTGTGATTAAAAACTGCAGTGGATGTTTCCATTTTTTAAAAAAATCTATTACAGTGAAAGACATATTGCCATTAATTTCATGAATGTCTTTAGTTGTGCTGTCAATGGCTGCCTCAATGTCCTGAATGGACTGAAATGTTAGCTTTCATGGTCATTTTTACTTTGGGGAGTAACTAGAAGTCACACAGTGTCATACCCGGTGAATAAAGTGGGTGAGGACTCACTGTAATGTTTCTACGAGTCTGCCTTTCCACTAGATGGCACTCGGCAAGAGCATTTGCAGGATTTTTGATCACATCTCTCAAAGACCCTCACAAAAGAGAACTCCCAGAACTGCTTCAGAAAGTAGCAAGAAGGATGGGATAAGTGTGTTCCGAGTGAGGGGAAATATTCTGAGGGACATTAATGGCAATGTATCTGTTACTGTAATAATTTTTTTTTAATTTAAACTTTTACCATATGTTGTGATCACCCCAATTAAAAACAATGGAAATGACAAATATTATGACTATATTCCTGAAAAACTAATAAAACAGATTGATTACTAAAAAAAAAACTAATAATAAAATAGACATAACAAATGAGCTATTTATAGGGTAAACAACCAATGTAAAAGAGATATAAACATCGTTAGTAAATTATATTGAATTTGAAAACAGCAATGATTCTTATGTCCTACTAAAAAAAACAAAGATGAATATTCATGAGTGAAATAAAAAAGCTAAGCAGACATAGGACTGAAAAAATGACAGCTATTTACTAGTCTAGAAAAAATTAGAATCTCATTTTTGGATTGTTTCAGACATATAATAATCTATTACATAAACATATCAATGAAATTTATAGCAAACATAGGATTAGATGGTAAAATTCTTCTTATAAGTAAATTTCAATGTGATCCCTAAACTTACACAAGAAAATAACACAAGATTTTAAATGTGTAATGTCTGCAAACTGTTCATTTTATAATATTAATTGATGAAAGCAGGAATCAAGATTGTATACACAGTATAATTTCAATCAAGTGAAAACAAAACTACATATTACAAAAGATGAAACCTGGATAAAAATGTCAAAATATTTAGACTGGTTCACTCTGGATTTGAGCACATGATTCTGTTTCTTCTTATTCTTGCCGGGTTTCCTAATTGCCACTATGAATTGATGAAGTGGGAACTGTTATGGTGTGAATTGTTTCAAATTGCTAAGTTGAAATCCTAAGCTGTAGAACCTCAGGACATGCCGTACATGTTTGGAGATAAGGCCTTCAAGAAGAGATCAACGTATAATAAGGGGCCTTAAGCCAACATGACTGGTGTCCTAGAGGAAGAGAGAATTTAGACATAGACATTTATAGAGGGAAGACACAGGAGAAGATGGCAGAGGCCTGGAAGAGATCCTCCTCTCACAGCCCTGAGGAGGAACCTGATGACAATTTATTTCTGACTCACAGCTTCCAGAAACATGAAACAAAACATTTCCTTTGGTTGAGCAACCCAGGCTGCAGGACCTTGTTAAGACACCTCTATCAAAGGGGCACAGAGTCTTTCTGCCTTTCTCTCTTCCCTACCTCTTCCCACTCCTTCCTTCCTTCCTTTCTTAATTATCTCATTGGAACTTTAAAAAAAATTTAAAGCATCTATTACTCCTACCTGCAGTTTTTATTATACTACTTGTCAATAACTTGATTGATTGGTTGGAGAGGGCGATGTGGATTTCTGGGAGCTGTATTGGTATTTTTATTATCAGCAACTCAGGCCAGGAGAAAGCCACTGGCTAGCTGTAAGGCAATGTGAGTGGCTTGAGGTTTGTTCATCAGGTAATAAAGATGAGAACAGACAGAGGGTGTCTGTGCCAATAAGTGTTAGTAAGTACAGAAACTGAAATGTCATTATGTCCACATATAAGTGTCATTTGGTCAAAGCTGTATTAGTGAAGCCAAATTTTTACAGCTGTTCTTTTTTAGCTATAAAATACCTTTACTCTTAATACTCATGAAGGAAAATAATGTAGCATTGCCAGGCTGAAACTCTAAAGCACAAAGATTCTTTATCCCCATTGAATCAATTACCTTTATAATTCAAGTCTTGGAAACACAAATATTTTATAAGATGCTCTAGTGGAAAGAAATTTTGGTTTTGCATAGAAAGAGAATCCTACAAGGGACCAGATAGGCTGGTCATATCTGGCAGCATTTCTAATCCCATCAGAGGACCAAGTGGGTATCTTTTATTCCAAATTCATTGGTATAAACTTCACTTGCACAAACCATGATCTCTTGTGTCCTGTCTCTGAGTCTACCATTTTATTTTCCCATTTTTAATAAAGGCTCATTATCAAAGATATCCTTCATCCCTATACAAAAAAGCCACCAGTGTGAGCAGAGGGCAAGGGCCACTCACCCTCAACCCTCATTGATCAGCCAGGATGGCTGCAGGTGCAAAGCCCCAGGGGGTAGGTTCTACATCAAAGACGCACAGTTATCTGACAACAGCTGGCTGTGAAACATCCCTCCATGACTAAAAAAAGAAAAGCACATTTTGGGTGGCTATTTGAATCCTCCAAGCCTTTAAATGTTGGTTCAAAAAATTGTAAAGCATCCTGTTCACCAAATCATTCACTTCTGTGAGAGGAATGCATTTGCCCCAAATGGAGTAAAACGAGGCTAGCTCAGGAAGTCAGAATGGAATCCCGGCTCTGTCCATTACTCCTGGACTGTGCGGCGCTGGACTTCAGGGCTCACAGAATTCATCAGTCATTTTCAAGATAAACAAAGTTTCCTGCAGAGGCTGGGCAGGTATCAGGTTTTTTTTGTTAAATTTTATTTTAATGGTCCGTTTTAGATACACATAGTGATAACATTCATCATAGGGGATTTGTACCTGTACATGACATATCTTGCTGCTGCTTTTTCCCCACTGCCCTCCCCTCCCTTCACCACTCCTCCCTCCTGTTACAAAAGATTTCTTTCCATATTTTCCTTTTTGTCCTTATTTTTCTTGTTCCTCCATTCCTTCACCCCCCGTGTTCCCTTCCCATTTGAACAATTTCTTCCCTTTCCCAATATATTCCATTTTAGTCTTTATTTATACTTTCAGTTTCTCACACCAGAGAAACAATGCAGTATTTAAGTGAAATAAATCGGACACATATATATATCAGGTTTTTAACATCAAGTGATCACAAATACAACTAAGAAAATCTAATAATCAGAGAATATAGAAAAAGCAATGGGCAGTATTTTGTACTGATTTCAAACAAAGAATTTATATCAGAATGCAGAGGCTCATAATAAGATTACTATTATGAAAAGCAACATTCTGAGGTGTGATAGAAATACATGTGAGAATGTTTAAATTTTTAAATATTCATTAAAGTAAAACATATTGGACTAATCTCCCTCAGAAGTTCTCCCTCTTGCTTGCTTTGAACTTGCTTATCTCATTATTCTTAGCACTTTCTGAAGCAGATTTGGAAGCCCTCTTTCCTGAGTGCCTTTGTGAGAAGTAATAAAAATACAGTGAATACTGCTACAGAGTCCCACTCAACAGAAAGGCAGATGGGTAAAAACACTATGGTGTTGTCCTCATCTGGATTCACCTGATCTGGCACCATGTGACCTCTGGCCCTTCTTCAAAGTCCAAATGGTCACAAAAGGTAAATTTCCTGAATTGATTCAGGACACTGTGGCTGTCACAACAGCACAGATAGAGACGTGAGAGGACTTCCAGAGCTGTTTCAGCAAGGGCAAGAGAAATGGGATAAGTGTGTTAGAAGTGAAGGGGAGATTTGTAGGGAGATTAGTGGCAACATGTCTTTTACTGTTATTAATTGTTCTAAATTTAAACATTTGTCCTATTTTTCAAATACATCTCACATTTTATTTACTTTTACTTGTGATAAAAATATATTTAAACATTTACTATCTAAGCATTTTATTTTATTATATTGTATTTGGTGCCAGAGACCGAACTTGGGGCCTTGTGCTTGCTAGGCAAGCACTCTAGCCACTGAGCTAAATCCCCAGCCTATCTAAACATTTTAAATATACTGTTCAGCAGCAGTAAATATATTCATGCTATTATGTAACCTTCACCACATCCAAATCCAGAACTTTGTCTTGCAAAACTGAAACTCTATATCCGCTGAATAACAATAATCAGTAAATAATAACTCTTCATCAAAAAAGAAGGTAAAATATCATTATTTGTGAATAATATATATATATGAAAAACTTACAATGATATGCTAAGATTATAAATAAGCACCTATGAAATGACTAGACGTCAAAAAACGCTCAAAAATTAATAAAATTATAATGTATATGTGACAGTCAACTAGAAAACATAGTGACAAATGGACTTCCATTCACAAAATCAAAAACCATAAGACACTTGGAAAGAAACTTGTGGAAAGATGACAAGCATTTTATATATAAAAAAAGTCTTCTTGGGAAAAGCTAATCATTTCCAAAAGTGAAGATTCATGTTTTTAAAGAGGCAGACCGTGTTAACTCATATATTTAAAACAATTCCAATCAAAATGCCAGCCAAACTTATTTTAAGTTTCTGGGACTCAGTACTGACAAGATAATTCAAAGTAAGACCAATATGGTAGTAAAGAGCTGAAAAGATGGGAAGTAGTCTACTAAATATTAGAATGTTATGAAACCAAAAATAATTGAGCAGTGGTACTGGCACAAAAACTAAAAAAAAAAAATTCTTCGATCAACATAGAAACACTACAGAAGTACTTAAAATGTTCAAATTAAAAAGGTGAGAAAGTATTAACTCATAATAATAAGACAGCAAGGTGAGGGAGGAGGAATTTAGGCTTATAGGTTATGCTATCCACCAAGATGAACTCTGGCTGCATTAAAGAGTAAACTAGATTTTAAATTTTAGTTTTAAAAATATACTCAAAGTAAAACAAAGTAATTAATAATTGGGGAAATGATCAATAGCCTTTCAATATAAGCCTGAAAAGAAAATCAATGAACAAAAGACTCACCATTTTAAATGCATAAAATATTGAAAATATCCTTATCTAGTAATGAAAATAAATCATAAATTTAAAAGCACATGATATAAAAGTATCTGCATTAAATATGGTAAGGGATTAATATTTGAAACACATTAAGAGGTAGTTCCATTTTATAAAGAACCTTAAAGACTGCACAGATAAATGGCCTAATAAAAATAGGTGGTGTTTGCTGAGTGATTCTATCGAGCAGAGCTCTTATGGTAGCTCATGGGAATCGTCACCACAAGTCTATGACATGAGTGAGATTAATATCTCCATTTTAAAGACATTACACCACCTGCTCACAGACAGAGAAAGCAGGGTCACGATTGGAATGTCTGGCCTGCCTCTGGGACTTATGCTTTAATCACTACTTGTCCTCTCTTTCAGATATTCCAAAACATTAAGTTAGACAGCATAAATCGCCCAAAAGTTAAACGATTTATATTTATTTGTTGAGCATCTGCTATACACTAAACCTTGTGCCCAGCACCTGGAGCTCAAGAGGGATCAAGATACTAGATGCCCGGGTGGGGAGAAAAGCAAGTAGAATAACCACTGGCAGTATGATGCTCGGTACATGGTACTGTGCATATTAAAACAACATCTGGGGCAACATTTTGATGGCCAAGTCAAAATTTGAAATAATAACAAAAATGAAAACTTTACTAAATTAACGTAATTCCTAAAAAAAGAAAAGTAATACATATGTCCCAATTAGCCTCACTTGTCAGCTTCACTAGATTAAGGCTCCTGGAGAAGTGACCATGGGGGTGCTGTAGCATCAGCGCATGAATCCATGATGCTCACAGTTGAACGTGCTGTTAGCAGGTGGGCCGCCGGAAGGTCGTCTCGGGAGAGCGTCTTTCCCTGTCCTCTCCCTCCAGACCATCGTGGAGGGAGCCGCTGTGCTCTACCGCATCCTTCCTCTCTGAAGTCCATGCTTGGGGGTCGGCAGACCCTAGAGTGGAACCATGAGCCAACTATATGTCTCCTTTAAGCTGGGGGTTCTGGGTAAATACATATTAAGAATTTAGCATGTTTATTCCCTCTGACTCAGTAATCTTTCTCTCTCTTATTCTTGAAAGCTCATCCTAACTAAATAACTTATCAGAAGGAAGCAAAAGTATCATTCATTCGTTAACTTCTCAAATACTTATTTGTACCTATTACCTGCCAAATTCAGTGCTAAGGTCTGGGGATATAAAGATATTCAAGAATCTCATTCCGTGAATTCTTCCTTTCAGCCTTCACAGGAAACAGCCTTAATATTCAGTAGTGAAGACTTACTATAAATATTTTGGAAATATTAAAATTATATTCTAACATTATATAAGAAAAAGTTCATTTGCATGAGATAACACTATCTTTTAAAATATTAAATTTCGTTTTATGTTCTGCTGCTGTAATAAATATGTACTATAAAGGCCAAGGCTAGAAAAGTATATGCAAATATGAAAAGTTGCATTTTATGGATGATTTTTATTTTGCAAAATCAATACTGCTCTTATATTTTGCTTTTGGTGAACATCAGAAAGAGAAGAAGGATTTCCTATAATCTAGGAATGATCCTGGTAGAGATGAATAATTGATTACAAAGGGGCTTGGAAACATGAAGCTCCGAGTAACAGCTCACAGAAGCACAAACCAGGACTTGCAAGATGTGAAGCAGAGCAGCCTCGTACAGTATCTGTCTTCTTAAAACATGGAGAGATGTTAGTAGGTGGAATAAAAGATTGCACTGACATCTTGTTCTGTATACTGCCGTAATTACTCTGACATTACTGGCTTCCAAAGTCCCACTCACAATAAGTACTTGCTAAGTGTTATCGAATCCAATTTATTCAGGATTCCCAGGGTCAAGCATTCAGCATAAAAAATGCACTGTAACATACTTATAAAAATGATAAAGCGCTTCAGGGATTCTTGGTTCCTTTGAATCTTCCTATTACCTCCAGTTATCTGGCCTAATTAGGTGCTCTTCAATCAGCTGATTCACCATTTCAAAAGCAAAACCCTGAGTTCCTCCCGCTTTTCTCTTGAACCACATATTCTTTTCCTGCCTTTCTGGCTCCTGATATCATGGTATTCTTGAATCTAATCTAACCTCCTGTCAATGACAAAAATTCTCTCAATGCAAGGTTGGCATGAGGAAAGTTCACGACTTTCACTTGTGATAGAAAAATTATTGAATGTCTGAGCAAGGACACAGTCCTTCGTGGGCACCACCCCCCAGCAGCCCTCGGCCATAGAGAGTGAGTTCAACAAAGGAAAACTGAACGCCTTGGTGTTGCAGGAAATAGACTCGATTCCGGGTACTGCACAGTGATTTCGCTTGCTGTTCAAGCTAGCCTTTGGCTCAGGAACAAGTCTGATGATAGCTGTGTAGCATCTGGCTCTTGCAAACAGGACCACAGGTTGGAGACCAGCCCAAGGTTGAGGCCCCTGTGAAAACAATGGCAAAATTAACCCGTCACCATAGTACAATAGGCAAGGACACTGGGTTCAATTTCTGCTTGATTCTCTAAGTCCTCTTCCCCAAATGTCTCTCCATGGACCTGTCTATTCTTGGGCCCGTTCAAAACTCTGTTGGTCATTTTTCTCTTTGATCATTGATATATCATCCATAGACTCCCTCCTGCCACACAGGGGGCTTGTGGGCTGCTCATGGGCCATGAGTGACCCTGCCTGACTTTGACATAGCTCTGCAAATTGCCTCTGTCCTTAAACCTCTCCAGTGGAAGTCAGTTGCTCAAGATGCTTTTGTACGCCTTTATGAACTTTCCTACTACAATGTACACCTTACCAACCTACCTAGTCAACTTACCTAATATTTATGCCAGAAGATTGCCGCTCCCCAAGCACTTAGTCAAAGGCACCTCAATTTCTGTAGCATCCCACTGTGAGCTGGCTGATACAGGCTGCCTTAGAACTTCTTAGGTCACAAGATAGATCAGCAAAGATATTTCCAAAACGACCTCTGAAGATTTCTTCCTCAGGAGCTCGATGGTTTCAATTATTCCAAGATGATCTGGTGATATCGAAGCTTCCAAAATGCCATACTAAACTCAATAGGTGGCCAACTTTCGTCTGTGGATTCGAGAGAGAAATGAGATATGCACAAAACAAAGGGCTGTAAAGTTAGGAAGATGAGTTCAAGAAGGCGTGTGGGAGGTAGAATTCACCAATTTCCGTGGTGTAAATACTCACACTGAGCTACTACCATGAAAACAATCAGCTCATCAAATTTCTGAAAATGTAATAATTAGCTCTTTCACATTGATTTAAGCAGATTCTAGAATACCCCTGGATTTGCCTGTCTTCATCTCTGTGAATTACCGGCTGAATGCAGGACTTTGAGGGTCATCCACTTGCAAAATGTTACTGTTTTTGTTATTGCTTTGTGATTTGTTTCTTTGATTGCCCATAATCGTTTCTCCCAGTCTCACTGATAGGTAAAACATAAGTAAATTTCTTCATGGCTGATGCATGGGAATTTATACATCTGAAAGAAAAGAAAGTCTGGTAGCTATACTCTTCCACTGATCTCTCCTCCAACTGTATCTAGGACAAGACAGGATGAAAAGAAGCAAGCAGCTCAGAGACTGGGAAATATGGTAACATTTGACTTATAAGTATGTATAAAGGCTTCTCTCTTTGTCTGATTTAAACCATTAAAATGGCCTAAGATTCCTCCAGCCAAGGATTTATTGTGTCACAGTACTTTAGGATACAGAAGAATGTCAGTGTAGCATAATGACCAAAGTAAGGGGCAAGAAGGAGTGAAGGAATGAAACTATATACCATATATTTTATGGCCCGTTAGTATATGAAGCACTGGTGCATGCCCACATCCTCACAGTTCTGGCTATTGTATTTTAAGAGGACACTGATAAATGGGAGAACATCTGAGGAAGCCAGTAATAACAGGTACTTACACTTCTGGACTGTTTGTAATGAACCCTGCACTTTACTGACTGACTTATCAGTTCATGATCTTATAGATGAGGACAATCATAATTGAGAATTTTGACGAATAACATGTCCTCTGTCATGTGTCAGATTAAATGGTGAAGCTGAGACTTAAAACCAGACAGTCTGATTGCAGAAGTTTTGGCGTTAATCACTAGATAGTTCTCAAATCATATTTTGTCTGGAATATAAACCAGACAGAAATATGTTAAATGTTTTGAGTTCTAAAGGTCTCATCTATGTGGGAACTACATCTATAGGGATCCCCAGAAGAAAGCACTTGGGCCAGAGAGTAGAAAATATAGAAAGGATGCCTAAGAGAAAACAGTAGAATAGAATCTGAACTCATAAGTATTGTTTAGATTAGATACTTGGCTGTGCTCGCCAATGCAGTGGTTACTATTGATGTAAAGCAACTTAAATTTAATTTTAATTTAAAATTCAGGTCTTCAGTCACATTGATCACATTTCATGTGCTCAGTAACCACAGGTGACTAGTCGAATGTGAAGAAATATAGACTATTTCCAATCGTGCAGAAACCTCTACTGGAGAGTGGTCTCTAAATTATAAAATCTGCCTTTTAGAATTAATTCTCTGCTTCCAAGAACACTAAGATAAGTAATTATCTTGATTTCGTAGATGAGGAAAAAGAGGATGGGAACTTTTTTTCTAGCTTCAGTGTTAGCATCCCATGATCCTATATTTCTACTGCATGCCTTTCTGCACACTGCTAAATGTTTTGTCCCACTGCTGCAGCTGAGGAGGGTGGGGAGTGTGCACAGGCCCCTTGGCCATTGCCAACGCTTCCGCTTTGTGACCACAGGAGAACTTGGCAATGTACTGTTTGGTGCATAGATAATTACCATTTACCCCTGCCTTCCCTTTAATTTGTTCACAGAGCATTTCCTGAGATCTTTGAAAGCATTTGGGCCACAGCACTTCGTGGGCCAAGAAAGGAATTACAGTGGTTGGGAGGAAGATAAATTGTGATGTCAGCTTGATTACAGGGCTGGTTGCTGCTTTGTCCAAACTTTGGGATAAAGAGCCTTCCCACAGGAAATCCTTTTATAGACTACCTAGCACAGCGCCACCTGTTGAATATCGCGAGCATTACAAAGGAAGCTCTGTGGGAGAATTTAGTTTGTTGACATGGGGCAGGTCCTTGCAGAAACCGAGGCCCTCGGAGGGCTCCCTCAATTCAAGGCAGTTGGAATTTATTCATCTCAACACTCAGCTAACTGATTTAAGAGGAAAGGCATTCACCTGAACATGCGATGTGTTTTCTGGCTGCTCAGTAAATCCACACTGATCTATTACTGGCTGCCTGACTTTCTAGAGGGCTCTGACTTTTATTTATAGCATTTTCACAAGAAATCAGTCAGAAATAACTACTTTGGTGTTATGCATGCTTTAATTTTGTATAATTTATAATGAGGAACACTCATGGAGCCTCCTCTGTGCCAGTACTAAGCTCGGTATTTCTAATTAGCGATTCCCATTTAATCTGCGTAGTGATAAAGCAAGTTGAGTAGTAACATCATCCCAACTTCATAAATGAAAAGGTTGTGGTAGAATAAGTAGTGGATCTAAAAGTTAATTCCAAATCTTTAGATCCTCACTCCAGAGCTCTTCCTACTAGTGTACAGTATAATTACCTCTCAGGTGAACGATAATGCAACATTTTAATTTGAATATCCTGTTCCTAGATTTGCAGCACATCTCACTGTGTCTCATCAACGTCTCACCAACCTCTTTCCTCTTTATGCCTCTTCATGCCTTGTGGTGTCTTCAATTCAAGTCCACTCAAAAGCCACCAGTGTATGAGTTGGTCATTCTTCCTCTGTGTATGACACATCTATTTGTGAATATGAGGTCCCTTTCCTCATAACTCAATGTGACTTCATTACTTTCAACATCATTCCAACGCCTTAAACTCTCAAGAAAGCCACTCGGAGGAGGCCCCCAAGTCATGAGTTGTGAAGGACAACTGAACAGATCCATTGGCCTTCAGAATTTACTGAAAATGCTCTTACCACATCACTAACTAGTTCTCACGCACCAGTTCTTTTAATGTATGCATCTTGCAGACCTTTAATTGTGTATTTTTTTCTGAGGAATAAATCTGTCTTCCATCATTAGTGCTTCTTTACTACAATATGCCAATATTTTTGCCTAAGAGAACCTCCAGGGTTCAAATTTGAGATCAGAGATCAAGTTGTTTATATGGATTAGCTTTTTTTTTTAAAAAAAAAATTGGATTCTAAGGCTTTTCTGCTTTTTAAGAAATGATCTATGTGTTTTAGAGCTCTGACACAGTTATAAAGTCAAATCCATATTTCTTATCACACTCAGCATCTCTTTCATAATGACTCTTGACCATTAAAGAATACTTCACACCACGAGTCAACTATACTCTATCTCTGTCGTTTGAATTACCAACAGAGGCAGAGAGTAATCGGGGGAACTTTGAAAATAAATTACCATTACAAGCCAATTTAATAGGTTATTCGATTTGATGAATAATACTGCTCTGACCTTGGATCATATTTACCTTCCAAGGAGTGGACATACTTCACAGTATTTACTGAAGACCTAAACTGTGCTAATACCTAGTAGAGAGAGATTGTGAAAGCTTCCAAGAATGCCTACATTTGGGCTGGACGTAATCACTAGTAACAGGTATCCTGAAGATTGAAGAGGAATCCGTTTTGAATGAGTGGACCTTAAATTGAGGGTTATCCTTGTATGAGAATTTTTCTTTTTTTAAAGTTCACCTGTAAAATATCTAACATATCTCTTGGCCTGACAACACAGAATGTCTTGTAAGTCAGTATGTCTTTGTCTTCATGAGCTGGAATAACTGTTAAGAACATCAAATAATGTCCGCACAGGCAAGACAAGTGTACTTCCAAAGAGTGTGAACTTATGAGTTGTGATTGTGAATTGTGATTTGTCAACTTGACTGGATTGAGAAACACCTAGCAGATTCACAAAGCACAGTTCTGGGCGCTTCAGTGGGGTATTTCTACAGATGATTGGCATGTCGGCCAGGAAACTGGGTGGGAGGGGGAGTTTACTCGGATTGTGGCTGGCACCAACAGGCTTTTAGTCTGGATGGAATGAAAAAGGAGAAGAAGGAAGTTAGTGTGTTTTTGAAGAGCGCCAGTCTGCTTGAGTGGGCGCATCTTTTGTTGCCATTGTCTTTGGACATCAGTCTCCAGTTTCTTCAACTTTCCAACACAGACTCCCACCAGTAACTCTCCAGTGACCTCCCAGGCCTTCAGCTTTGAACTGGTACTGCCATCCTGCCATCCTTTTTTTTTTTGGTGCTGGGATCGAACTCAGGGCCTTGTGCTTGTGAGGCAAGCACTCTGACCACTGAGCTAAATCCCCAGGCCTGTACTGCCATGCTTGATCCCTCTTATTCTGTGGCTTCCATTTTCTTGGGCTGAGCAGCTAATGGGTCCTCTCATTCTGCAGCACACAGATGGCTGTTCTAGACTCTCATATAGCTGATTCTGTAAGCCTGTCTAATAATCATACATATATTATCTACTGATTTTATTCCACTAGGGAATCTTAACTAATACAGGAGCCAAACAGATGTGTATTAAATACTCTGTTTACAATTTAGGGTGATTTGGGGCACACAAAAATTCAAGTGATTTACACAGAGAAAGATTTTTATTTCCCATGAAGATGTTGGGAGAAAGACTGGTTTCAGAGTCTGTCAAATTTTCTGTGCCTGGCACAGAGAAATGTGGGTGGTTTGATATGTTTGATTGAATCTGTACTGTGCTTCTCCTTCATGAAACGTACTCTCTGACACTGAATTTGGTGTTTTGGATGAATTTGTTTCTTGCTATTCATCACTGTTCCTGCTTTTTTGGTTTTGGGGTTTTGTCACTCATTTATTTCTCTATCTTGCCTGTTTCTTTTTTGTTTCTTTCTTCTTGTTCAACTCTATCTCTACTGCACCAGTCCTACCTCTAAGCATTGTTTAAGACATATTCATAGCTCATAAAGGAGAGAATTTCTTCTCCTTAGCAAACACTTTTAGGCTTGAGGAGTACCTGCATTTTAAGGTAACCAGAATATTTTCTCTCGAATTTTGTCTAGTTATGAATTTAATATTGCATTTGAAATCAGAATTGTTTGAGATCAGTGGTGATAAACAGAGCATTCAACATATTCAAGTTACTATGCAAAACGTACATGAAAGCAAAGTGAGGCGTAGACAAAGCAAAAGAAATATTGAGGAATGGTGAGTTTGTACAAAGAAACAGTGAGCAATCAGATGGAAAATGCAGTATGAGAATACATTTGGGGAGCTTTGAGTGCTTTACTAAAATGCTGGGACTTTACATATTTGTCACAGGGCAGAGAATAGAGTGGGATCATTAAATATTTTTGCTAGAGATGAAATACGAAAAAAACTGAGCACAGAACTCAATTTGACAGTGCTATAAAAGAATAATTGGAAGAAATATAGAGTACTCTGAGAGGCTGAGGCAAAAAGATGGCAAGCTCGAGCCCAGCCTGGGCAACTTAGCTGTTTAGTAGACACTGTCTGAAAAAAGAGAAGTAAGGGCTGGAGATATAGCTAAAGGCTCTGGGTTTAGACCCCAGTACCACACACACACACACACACACACACACACACACACACACACACAAAACTACTCCAATCAAGCCAGCAGTTAGGAGAAACTAACAGTCAATTTAGGAGAAACTATGCTGAAGAGAAAACACCCTCAAACCTCATGATTCAAACACACAAATGTTCATTTCTCACTCAGATGGCCATTCAATACTCCACTCTTCACGTTCTCATAGGAATCTAGCATGATGGATAGCCTACTTTTTTTTTTTAACCAAGAGCATGTATTGATACATTGTATTTTAAATTTTTCAATTACCATAATGAAGGGAAAGAAAACTCTAGAGGGTCTACACTAGCAATTAAATGCTTTGGCACCAAAGTACCTGACACAGCAGTGAGCTGGAGACAGCTTCCACTGGCTCACGAGAGCCGAATCTATTCCCAAATCCACACCTAGGGGTGTCGTGTTGGTAGTCTGAGATCTGCCATGGTGGAAATACTTGCACCATAGGAATCGGCAAGTGCTACAAATCCCGATCCTCTTCCCCGACTCCCTCAAAATACCCAGTTGTTAAACATCTATCTATCTACTGCTGAGCTTACTTCATTTTCATTAACAACTCACTCGCTCAGCCCAGATACACAGAGATAAAGCAGTTCAACCCTACCATTGCCTCGTAGGCAGAGGTCACAAATATTTGATGATCAGCGCTAATGACAGCTGTAGGATAATGGGAGGGTCTGAATGTTTGTTCACTTATACATTTACTCAGCAAACAGGATGGAACACTACAAACTTTAGCCTAGGAGCAAAAAGGATGAGACGCAGAAGAATTTTAAGCAGGGATGGTACAGCAGCTGTCAATTTTCTGCTTCTTGGCTGCCAGTCTAGCCTTCATTACCCTAAATGGGACACTGAAGATGCGTCTTGTAACCTTTCTCCTAGGGTACACACCGCAGAAGGAAAGGGCTTCTTCCTGGTTCTCTGTTTTATGATTTTCCCATTTTGTGACCCTTGAGTCCTCTCATGCCCAGACAATTTCAGTGGCATCCTAAGGGCAGTTCCACGGATGCCTCAGTCAATTTTGTAGCACGCATGGCAGCATCCTCTGCATCCCCAGATGCATGGCAGCTTCCTGCCAGCTTTCTAGTGAGTTCTTCTGATGTCCACTCGGTTCCCTTGAGTCCGACAATATTCCCCGTGGGCAGCTTTGCATTAAGTTTCTCTGGGGTGCTGGTAGGTCATTTCCTGCCCACAAGCCTCAGCCTGGCAGTGCCCCAACTGAAGATTCCCAGCTTGCCAGTCTCACCCATAGTTCTCTGCCTGCTAACCTCCACCTGGTGACTGTGGACCAATTCTGATGAAGGTCACATTATGACCTCGAAGAATGCGGCATGTGAAAGAATTAATAGCCACCACTGAGAGGAATGGAGGGGAGAGAAGGGACGTCTTGAAAGGTGAACCAGTTCTCAGTTCACTTGAAGATGAAAGGCACATCTGGAGAAGTTGAAGATATAGGCAAGAAGATTGACAATGGAGCAGCAGCCAGGATCAACAGGGCCAGAATCCAGAGGAGGCTGTCGAGGCCAAGCCATGCCAGTGCACAGTCCATACTTTATTTAAAGTCCTGACATTTTGTTTTATCCTGAATTGTTTTGTATTAATTCTTACTGTAAAAGTAGTACATTGTAATAGTATTTATTCTGGCTACTAAATTTTTGGTGGCTCCTTAAATTTTGCACACTTACCTCACCTAGCCTTGGCAACTGTTTCTGAGGGTCCAGCAGAGTTTGAGGTTGGGGATTGTGGGGAGGCAGGCAGAGTAGACTGCCAGGTCCCAAACAAAAATATACAGACTAAAAGGGGGAAAAAAAAAAAGAAAAGAAAAAAAAGAATAAAGAGAGTGGGAAGAAACTTAAGGAAGTCGTGGGTATATCTGTGGCTTTGATAGTAGTGATGGTTTTGGAGGTATGAGCTTCCCCTAGCTTCATCAAGATGTATGCATTCATAGGTAAGGCTTTTTATTAGCCAGTCATTCCTCAATAAAAGTGGCTTTAAATAAATGTATAAATAATGTTTCATGAGAGAATTTTAAATGACTGCGATTGTGGGCTGAGACATTAACTAACTGGTGGAACAATGAATACTTGTAAGGACACTCATAGGAGAAGATCAGCCTGACTGGGTTTAAAGGAAGTGACCAAATTGAGATGGCTCCCCCAGTCCAGGGTTGGCCCCTGTCGGCTTGAGGGCGATGGGAGGCGCGCTGGCAAGGCTGGGACGCCACAAGCAGTGGTGGAAATCTCCAGAGGCCAAAGTAGAGTGGGTAAGAGGATGCTGGGTGGGGAGCGTTCCCTCTTGAAGACCTCGCCCTTGACTCCTTCCCCTCCCAGGACAGATCTCGCTTCCATAAAGATCACACCTAAACTTACCATTTCCCGGATTCTTCTGTGCACCAGTATCTAATAGAAAAACTCCCTTTTTTTCATATTTCACCCAAAAGAATTTAAGAGTCTTCCCAGAGCAAATTTTACCAGAGTAAATTAAGAAAGATAACAAAAAAGTCTAACAATAGATGTTCTCAGAGCATAATCTGCTTGTTGAAATTGAACTACAACTAGAGTCTGAATGCAAATCAGGTCACCTGCAGTCCTGGACCATCGGGGCTTGGATTCATCTTCCCTGACATATGTACACCTACTTCTCTAGCCTGCTTGTTTCGTCTTAATCATATTCATTAACAGATTGGCAAGGCTTTTTCTACGGGTCGGTGAAGTGATGTTTCCTCTCCAATTGTTCTAAAATAGAATTTTAAGGTCTCAGTGGGGGCACAAGCAGAGACAAACTGTGAGAAGGAAATTAACTATTTTTCTACCAATGCACTAAAAACCTTGGTCAAAGCATTTCAGAAATCTGCTTTTCTGGAGTTACTTGGTACATATTCCATTAGAGAAACTGGAAGGAAGCTTTTACTGATTAAATATTTACTAGTAAAGGCTTGACAACAGCACAGCCACCTCTTAAGCATTCAAATAAGTGGCAAAAGTGTCCCAGAGGAGAGGATTCAGGGAAGTTATAGGCATTTCTAGTGACTGCCTTTAATGCACTTTTTTTCAGGGCTAGGGATTGAAGCAAGGATGCACGCTAAGAGAGTGCTCTACCACTGAGCTACACCCCCAGCTTCCTAGTGGGTTCTTTATGACCTGTGGAATACTAAACAGATATTTGGTCTGCAATATATTTTACACCTTTAAGTGTCAAGGCCTGTACTTAGGACATCTTCCACATTTACTGGCACAGAATAAAGAATTTCCTGTTTTTGGAAAACCAAAGGAAAGTCAGAAGTCCTAAGAAAACCAACACAAAGGCTCTTGGTGTTCATGGACTCTGCATCCGTCCACATAACACAAATACACTGAACATATACGTGCCAGTCAGCAAGATGCTTACCACCACAGGGACAGTGAAAAAGGCTACGTCACCCTGAGAGGGACTCATGCTTTTGTAGCAAGATAAGATACGTGCGTAAACAACTGAAATCACACAAGGGAGCTGTGACAGGTATCCTGGGACCTGGATGAGCATGAGCAGGGAGTAATCTTGTTCTCCTCGGTAAGTCAGACTCACATAAATGAGACAAACAGATCCACTATTTTGCCAAGTAAGCTGAATGTACTGATCACTTTGGTCAAACGACAGAGTGACCAAGTCTTTCCTATGTAATTTTAGGATTGTGTAGATGATATCTTGTGGATTATGAACAATTCCCGGCCATAATACCATCTCCAGTTCTCATTAAATGCTAGAATTTAAGTGAGAAAATGACACTACTGGGCATAGTTGTATGTGCGCCACAATTTATCTAGGGTAAATTATGTACAGTCTCTGGTGATTCAGGTGTGGTTTGATGGCATTAGTACTCCATGGTGTAATCACCTTTTCCGCCTTTGAACACATGAGTCTTTTGGGAAACATATTTAATCCAAACAATAACAAGCACACCAATGACTGATCCATCTCGCTAAAATACTAAAGTGCTTTTGCACCAACGTTGAGGACCATCAGTGAGGAGACAAGACAGAATTCCAGATGTCACCATGTGTCTGCTTCCTGCTCTCGAAAGGGAGCTGAGCACAGAGATTCTCTTCACTCTATCCTGTTCTCCAGCAGAGTGCTTTCCATAGGCAATTTAGTGTTTGTCGAATTGAAACTTTCCTACAATAACAGACACGACCTCACTCTCTGTTTTACCAAAGCAAACAGGGTGTCAGTTCAAAGCTAAACTCACCTGTTCTTTGCTCTATTTAGAAAGCTCACGTGGAACAAATCATATTTCTTCTCACTGACAAATATACTAAATCTCATAGGCCAGATGATAAATTTTTATTCTAATCATTCTCAACCTTAGCTGTGTATTAGAGTTGCCCGGGCACTTTTTACCATCTTACTACCCAGGTTCCATCATGATCAATAGAATCGGAACTGCTGGGTGGATCACAGGTGTTGGGGTTTTGTTAAAGTCCCTAAGTATGCATCCCAAATTGAGAGACACTGAGTAGAGTGGCACCCCGCCTGTCCACTACAGCCATAGAGCACTGAAGTTACTGCACTATTTCTGTAATCATACCAAGTAAATATTTGTAATCTGTGCTGCACTAGTGCAGAGCAGCCTTGGAATATAACTGTTTCTTAATAACAGTAACAAGATTATTAGATCTCTGATATCATTCCCATCACTGGAACTGTTAAAAATCTCAGCTACCTCTCTTAAGATTTAGAAGGAGGACTAATATTTAGTTTTTAGGATTTCCTCCCCTTCCAAATCCTTTTTCACTAAGAATTATCTGACCCCTATGCACTCAGAGAATTGGGCCCTGAAATCATGGCTGTCCTGAGTGGCCCTGCTCCCCAGTCTCCTATTCCACACATCCACTCTTTTTTCTTGTCATTGCTCAGAGGATTCTAAATTTGAGGATGCATGAGAATCAGTTGGAAGGCTTATGGTATCCCTCTCCTGGGCCCACCTCAGGGTTTCTGGTTCAGTAAGACTGGACTGAGCCTGGAGAATTTGTGCTTCCAGCAATGCCTTGGTGTTGCTTATGCTGCTGGTCTGGATTTTGCTCAGGCACGACTACTTTCATACCTCACAGATCTACTCAGATTTGGTCAGTGAAATTCTCTCATTCGTGACTCAGATATACATCCTGAGACTGGCGTATTAGAAGGACCACAAACTAAGTGGATTAAAACAACAGAGTATTATTGTGCCACAGTCTTGGAGAGCAAAAATCCAAACTCATGGTGCTCAGAGGCCCATACTTTCTCTAAGACCTGTAAGAGAATACCTCCCTGATTGTTTAAATTTTTGGTGTTTGTCAGGAGTTCCTGGTATTCTTTGGCTTCAGAATCTCTGCTTCCTTCATCACAAGGCCACCTTCAACTGTATGTCTGTGTCTCTTTTCCCTCTTACATTTAATGAAAGTTCTACTCTACTTTGTATGATCTCATCTTAGCCAATTACATCAGTAATAATCTTACTTCCAAATAAGGTCACATCTGAGGCACTTCAGCAGTATTTCTGGGGACCCAGACTCAATGTATAACAAGTAAGCATGAAAGTTCTGTGGTGGCTAAGTTTCACCATCACGCTGTAGGCAAAGTGGCTCAACCGTCTGCAGAGAGAGATGGTGGGAGCCCGTGTGCCAAGAAGACTGGAGAGCTGAACTTGTGACAGTGGAGTGTGGCAGGCAGACAGAGCAGCTGTCTTAATTCCAAATGCTCTCCTGTTCCTGGCAAGGAGCAGTTTCCATGAGATTTATGTGATTGCTTATCTTTAAGAAGTCTCTGTTCTTGAATAACTCTATTCTGGTTGGACTCCTATTACTTGCATTCTAAAGAGTGGTGTCTAAGAGCAGGAAGGTGTCACCTGTGTTCCAACAAGCTGTAAGTGACGTCTTCTGTACCACCATCTACCGTTTCTGCAGTCTTGGCTGATGTCCAGTCCTGGAGCTGCTATTTCTACTCTCGCTGCATTTTCTTAAAAATGAGAAAGTGCTTTCCTTTGGCTCTTTTAGACTCCAAGGAGTACAGAATTCTTGGCACTCTGCCTTTTGAAGGATGTCTAGTGGCATACTATTCCTTGCTTTCAGCCTGCTTTTTTAAAATTACAGCTTCTTTCTCTGGCACAGGCACCCTGGAGCTGGGCTGTGGGGTCAAGTGAGCATGGAGGTCCTGGGTTCCTTTGTCTATATTCTCTCTGTTGGGACTGCCATGTAGTGCTCAGACATTAATCGCGTACACTCAGCATTTCATTCTGGTGCCTTCAGTACCCTAGTCCTTCCTGGAGGCTGAGGAAGTGGCCATTGTTCCTGACCTGCTGGACTTCCTGTTCCGGCTCAATGAAGGGCTTGTTCCAAGTGCTTTCTATTTCCCCTCCTGTTCACTGTGTACAAGTAGTCATGGAGCACTGAGTCCCAGAAGGCAGCCAACATAGACTGCAGGGATGGGGTCCTTTCCTTCTGGCTTCTCAGTAGGTTCCACCAAGAGGGAGCACAGACAAGAGACCGGACAAGGGGAAGAAGGAGAGAGAGACCATGGTATTTATTCCTCTGCTGTAAATGCTCACATCTGCAAGTGCGCTTAGCTTTTTACAGCTCAAATCAGTATCTCTTTCTTGCTAGAGCCCTGACTGGCACATAGCCTTGGACTGAGCATAACAGCCAACACCCCCCGAAGGTTCCTCAGCTCCAGAGAAATTCCTGATGCTTGCTTCCCCAATCCTCAGGACATACCAGGGTTAGCTGAAGTCCTCCATATTTGCTTAGACCCGCTTGCTACATATTGTTGACTCCTTTTCTGTTACTTCTCTCCTTTTTATGGCGAGTGGGTCTCAACCTTCAATGCAAATTAGATCTACTTGAGAGAGTTTTAGAAATTGTAAGGCTTGGGTTGCTCCCTGGACTGATGGAACAAAATCCCATACACAGGAAAACAATATATAGTTTACAGATAAAGAAGCTGAGTACTAGGAACCCCCTCTTTTTCTAAAGGTAACAGAAATGGAGGACTAAATCTGATTTTCTTAATTCTCACTCCAGGACCATTGCCAGCGTGAATACTGCGGTTTCTTCCTGTTTACTTTGGCCCATCTTGCCTCTATTGTGGTAATATGACTCTTTGGGATCCGAGCAATTCCTTCTCTCTTGATTCATGCCTTCCTACAACGCCTATTACACAGTCATGTCCATGGTGGGCATTTAATAAAACATGTTGTCGCACTATTTGTGTACTTTGTGAGACTCAAAGGTAGATAACTTCTTCTTCTTTTTTTTTTTTTTTTGGTGTACTACGAGGAAAACCTAAAAATACCACTTCTCTCACACAGTAGTATATCTATTAAGATATTTTAGGAGAAGAAGAGCTAGCTAAAATTGGTGTGGATAAAATCATTTTCAAAATGTCATTCACTATATTTGTCCAACAATATCAGAAAAATGAAAATTCTGTCTCTGAGTGCCCACATGAAAATCTTCTGAGGTATATCCAGATGCTATTCATATAGATTAAAATGAAATGTATGTGTTATCTTAAAAAGTTTCTTGTTGGAAACTTCAAGCAATTCCCCAAGTTTCTCAATGTAAAAAGCTTAAGAAATAGTCAATATATCAGATGAGTAGAGAATAAAAATGCTTCTGGGCAATCTTATGCTGCCCATTAAAATTCAATTTCTGTAGCCTGAGCCTTCCTAATTTCTGACCTGGATTACTGGAGCCTCTTATATGGTCAAACTGCTTTGTCTTTTCTTACTCGGTTCTTCACATAGCATCGAGAATGCTCTTTTAAAAACGTAGAGCATAACCTGTGTTTTTGGTAAAGCTTGCTTGAATGACTGATTTCAGATTAACTGTCCCACCATACCAAACTAGAAAACTAAAAACAAAAAACAAAAAACAAAAAAACCCAAAAAAAACAATTTTTTTTTTGTCAGGTGTTAAATGATAGATAGTGCAAGACCTTGATCTCTGGGCAAAGACAAAGCAACGAGATAAGCCCGACTATCACTCTGGATTTTCGCCTGGAGTTACTTTGAGAAGAAAAGCCCCTGAGAGAATTCAGAGCCCCTGAAGCAGCAGTAATCTTGAGGACAAGGTGCCAAAGAGAAAAGAGGTGTGCAGAGAAAAAGCTCTAAGAACTACATAGCGTTTCCCTTCAGACTTTAGCCAAATGATGAACTGTGCATATGAAGAGCAAGACTCCATATGACCAGGTGAAGAAGCAATAAGAACGACCAGGTGGGAACTATGAACGGAGCACACGTGAGTTGCCACAGCATGACAGACACGTAGGTTTCCACAGAGCCAGGGAGAAGAGACTTTGTTGGCTAACTCAGCATTCTGTAGAAATCTCCACAAAGCCAGGCTACAGGGCTAGGGTGAATCTACTCCAAGTAAAGACTACACTAGATCCATTTTAAGAAAACTTACAGACAAGTCCTGAAAGGATCAAAGTGCCCCACAAGTATATTCCTTGCCTATGAGAATAAGACACAGTATACTATTAAGAAATAAAATCCAGATACTGAACAATGTAGTTTCACAATGTCTGGCATAAAATATAAAATTACTAGACTTGTGAAGAAGCAAGAGCATGCAATCCACAACCAGGAGAAAAATAATAGAAATAGACCAGTGACAAAGATAATGAAACTAGCAAACAAGAATGCTAAAACTGATATTACAAACATGTTCAAGAAATAAAACATGGACATAATGAGAAAAGGGACAAATAGAGAGTTTCAAAAGATAAAAGGAAACTATATAAAAAAGGAATTAGAAATTCTGACATAAAATACATTGCCTGCAATGTAAATAGTTGGATGACTCTATCAGGTTAAACATTGCAGGAGAGAAATCAGTGAACTTGCAGACATAATAGAAACTATCCAAACAAGCACACAGAGATGAAAAGCTTATTATATACGAAGGTAATGGTGATCACTCTTCTGGTTAATATAGCCTAGTGGAGGTTCCGGGGACCAGGTACATAATTTTCAAGTAATAAATACATAACTCCAAATGTGACAAGTGCCATGAGAGAGATGAAAGTAAAATTGTATAATGTATCAAAAGGGAGCTTATATTTTGTTGAGGGAATCAGGAAGAGCCTCACCAAAGAAGGACACCATTGCGTGATCTTGCAGCCCCAAGTACTTACTTTGCTTAGTCAGCACATACTTACTGAATTTTGATGTTGCCCTAGTCACTGGGCTGCTCTCATGTTATGGGAACAAGTAAGGAAATGGTCTTTCACATCCATCAAAGTGTTCAAAACTTGGTAAAATATTCTTACATGGAAAAGACAGGTATATATTCAAGGACAAGTTGCTGTAGGAAATATGGCAAAAAGTTGGGAAATGTTAAAAGACACGGTTGGGACAATATTGTAACCAGCCTAGGATGTCAGTCTACGAAACACTGCAACATAGCACTGTATAATATGACCTTATCTATGTAAAATAGTGATAATGGAAATACTAGCAAATCCTACTAAATGCTCTCTTGTGTAGAGTGATATACAGTACTAGGCTCTGTCCACGTATTTTCTCATTAAGCTTTGTAACAGTCCTAGTTAGGCAATAACTAAAAGCATTATCTGAAGAAGAAACAGGGTTGTATAGTTTTCTAAAGATTTAAAAGTTGTTACATATGAAGATATTGAAAAAACATGCCATATACAGTGAGAAAATATTTGCAAAGGACACATTTGCTAAAGGACTATTTTCCAAAATATACAAAAAAAAAAAAA
>PVJO010022088.1:0-28725 GCA_004026905.1 Hystrix cristata | reverse complement strand
GTGAGAGCCGAGAGGATCGTGGCCTGGGCGCTGGGTCCCTCCGGCTCGTTTTCCCGGTTAGTGCGCGGCCCGGGCGGGACGCCCGCAAACTCCAACTGCTGGGGAAGGCCGCCATCTCCCAGTGCAAACTGGTACTGCAGGCTCAGAACACGCCGAGCGCGACACAGGAGCCACATCCGCAGGGAGGGCGCCAGGGCTCCGCCCCTCCTCGGAAGGCGGACTCAGGGCCGCAGGCCTGTCTGCCCCAGCGATCACACTCGCTTCCCTCTACAGAGGAACAAGGACTACTTATCGCGTTGGAACAACTTCAGATCCAGCCCAATCCAGTCCACAAAACTCCCAGGCCGTCTCAGGAGCCCCTACATCCATGCGGAACCCACTAAGTGCAAGATGCGGGGTGCAGCATGTCGCAAGCCCTGAACAGGAGGAGCACGGAGACAGGCGACACTAGCGTTCCTGGATCCCTAGGCGCTTTGCACAGCCTGGCACCCTTAACTTCCCCGCCACCTCGCAGACAGCTGGGCCTGCTGGAGGGAGGCCTCCAGTCCATGCGCAGACCCTGGCCCCACTGGCTTGCCTCAAGCCTGGCTGTGAGACCCTGCCCAGCTAATTAGCTATTTCCTTAGTCTTCCCATCTGTAAAATGGGTTTAATGCTAGTACCTTTTCTCTTTGAGGCACTCTTAGGATTAAGCGAATTACCCATTATCACCCACTTTGCAGAGGTTCAGAGAGACTCTCAGCCCAGCAACTTGTGCTTCCCCACAGGTGATCAGGCTGGGGCCCAACATGAGGTGTGATGCCCCTAGAGACCTCTGGACGACTCTTTGGAGCCTCAGTGGGCCAGAGACCGTGGACATTAGGTGCGCTGGGATAGGTGCACTGCTGAATATGAAAATGACTTCCAACAACCGCACTCCATCCTGGGAGGGTCAGTTGCAGGTAGGTGGATGCAAAGACTAGTACAGGAAGAAGAAACTCTCCTGGCTTCAAGAGACTCCCGACCCAGCTCCGTGTCACCAACGTCCACGAGGATTTATAGTCGGTACTTTAAACTTGAAGAGCTGGGCTCCAAGTGGAGGAAATGAAATCCGGGCACAGTAGTTTGCAACGAGGAGCCCAGTGCTGCTCCAGAGAACGGACGCGCTGCCTGCAAACCCCCGGGCCCAGGGACTCTCTCTGACCTTCCTGGGGACAGGCAACCAGGACATGGCCTGGAGCGCAAAACTCACAAGTCGCATTCTCCTGAGCTGGCTGGCACGTCGGGGAGCCAGAGGCTGTGTGGCTCCCCAAGGAGCACTCTTTGAAGATGTGGTTTAGAATGATTCACACTGACTTTGCCAAATGGGAACTGGGGCTTGGAATTCCTGGGACCACCGGGCGGGTCGAGGGATCTGAGAGTGAAGGAAGGAAAAGCTGACCCTCATCCATCCTAGTGCCTTTCAGTCCTGCGTCTGTCTGTGTTTATTACAGAGAACGGAGCAGACACACAGCTCGCAACCCAGCCGGGTGGAGATGAACAGGGAGAGTATGTGGCGCACCCACGCCTGGCCTGCTCCCGCCCGCGCCTGGGCCACTCTGACGCACACGCGCACACACTACTGCAAGGAGCTGGGAGGTTCAAGTAAGTCACTGCCGACTCTCAATTCCAAGCAAAGTCCTGTCTAGTGTCTTAAATCACGAGTCAGTAGGAGCAAGCGCTGCTTTTAACTCTTTTGTAAGGGTCATCAGAAAGACCGCAGGCGGATGTAATTTGATTTGGAAGGCATCACGGCGTTTCCAAAACCAACGCTTGGGTTGTTGAAGAAGAAAGGCATTTGAATTAAAGAACCCATCACCAAGGACTCCAACACCAACACCAAGGACTCCAAACCCCGCCAATTCTCAATGGCTCCCTTGAAGCAAGGCTTGCTCACATTTGCAGCTGAACCCCAATACCAGTGGAGCTGGCGCAGCACACAGTCCACGCTGGGTTTGCCGCGAATGATGTCATTTGGTCTTCACGGAAGCCGGTGGGGCAGCACTTAGCTGAGAGGTCGCAGGAAGATGACACGGCAAGGTCATGTGGTGAGACGCACTGTTTCCAGGGCAGGCCCGTAAACACGGTATCACCCCCACCTCTCACATGTCATGGCACTGTTAAATCAGTCCCGGGGTGGCACGGCTGCAGAAGCCTTGGCCACCCGCCCAGCTCCAGGACCCTGGCGGCCCACTGGAAGACACTTCTGCCAGAGCATTCCTCCGTCTTGCCCGCCAAGTCCACAGAAGGGACGTGGGCGGCCCCTCCCCATACACTTCATGGCGTGGCCTACAGTGCCGGGTCACTTGTTAGGGCAAGTTAGATCGTCCAGATCTCTGTCCTCACACCGGCCCTTTGCAGGCCTGGACCTTGGTGGACCCGGCACAAATCCATCAGCACACGTGAAAGCAAGAACTCGGAGCTCCATGGCACCGGCTGCACAGCTCCAAACGTGAGGGCCGAGAGCAAATCTGGGCAGGATGCTCTGCCTGAAATGCTGTCACCCTGATGGGGGACAGGATCCGCGGGGCGTTAGAGAGTCACCCGGTGAGGACCCGCAGCAGCCTTGTGGGGGCAAAGAAGGCGCACGTGATCGTCACCACTGCATGGTCAGAAAACTGAGGACCGTAGTTTGAGAAGCTGCAGGCCCCAGAGCCAGGAATGGCCACTACGAGAGGACGGGTCTGCAGGCCACCTCTGCGTTCTTGACAAAGGGACATTCCCAAAGGACAAAGTGTGATATCCTTTTGCTATTTAAAATATGCATATTCTTCTCAAGCTATTGGCAAATAGTCTGAGGGGCTCAAGGAAAGAGGGGAGAGAAAAAAGGGAGAGAAAGTGAGAGGAGAGGAGAAAGAGAGGGAAAGGGGTGGGGGAAGGAGGGGAGATGGAGAGAGTGACAGAGAGAAGCCAGAGGGCCACCACTGGTGCCCTCTCTGATCCTGCGCCAGGTGTCTCCTTCCTTCTCTGCTGGAGAGAGACAGGGAATGGACTCAGCCTCCAGCCTGGAAGCCTCTCGGGTCCCCTGACCACTCTCCTGGCAGCCACAGAGGCCCCTATAGGCAGCCCAAGCCAAGTCCCCTCATCCCGCCTCCCTGGCAGGATCCCCGTTCCTCTCTTCTCTCCCAGGTGACCTCGCACCCTGCAGTGCCTCCCAAGGGCCAAGTTCTTCCCTGACCCGGCTGTGCCCTACTCTCTGCCTCTGGTGTGAGAAAGCAGGTCCCAAGAGAGGATCCCTCCAGGATTCCTTCCCAGGACCCCCAACTAAGAGGGGCAGTGGGCAGGGCCAGCCTGAACCGTTGTGAGGAGAGCACTCCTAACAGGGCGCTGCCAGGTGTGGGGGCTCTCAGCACAGCTAGCAAGGGCTGGATGATCAGGGGACCCAGCGTCCTCTGTGGTGTCACCCTCTGCCTTCTGCAGGGCTTCAAGCTATCTGAGCCCGCCCCGCCAGGAGCTGGGCGCCCCCTTTTCCCAGGAAGGCACTCTGTTCTTGAGAGAAGACAGTTTTCTCCACTGAGGCCCAATCAGAGATGTTTCCAGCCTGGTGGGTCCTGATCGGCCCTTTCTCCCTCCCCCAGCCTGACCTCTCCTGCCTGGTCACAGTCCCTGCCTTCAGAAATGGCACCAGATGCAGGCCACGATAGCTCTGCACCCCTCAGCTGCCCCCAGAAAGTGGGTGCAGTCCCGGGACTGCCACTCTGAATTCTGGCACATGAGATGATTGCAGGGACACCTTGCCCTCTGGGCTGCACTGCTGCTTCCAGACCCACAAGTGTCCCGTTTCCTGCTTCCCAAGCCAGAGAGCTTGTCACGGCTGACAGGCAGGATAGTTCACTTCCTGGAAGAAGTGAACAGGTCTAGACATGAACTGAAAGGCGACATCAGGACCAAAACATCAAAGACTCCATGTGGTGTCCACAGGGTGAGTAGGAAACCCCAGGACAGCTGGGTTCTGCAGACTAGGTCTCTGCTGGCAAAGGACACCTGTCCTCCAGCCAGGGTTGGTCCCCAGGCACATGCTCCGCCCTCTGCTGCTGATTCTTGAAAACACCCTTCTCGGCGGGCACGTTGGCGCACGCCTGTAATCCTAGCACTCAGGAGGCTGGGGCAGGAGGATGACTGAGAGTTGGAGGCCAGCCTGGGCTGCATAGTGAGATCCTGCCTCCCCGAATGGGTCCCCTGTACCATTTACCCGCCAAGACTGGTGCTGTGTCTAAGGAGCCTCCTGATTCCTGTTCCCTGGGGCTGCCTGTGGGATGCAGGATGCTGGGCTCAGCCAGTGCCCCCTGCCTGATCGTTGCTCACAGCCGACTCAGCCTGAGACCCAAGGCCCAGATCTGGAGGCTGGAGGCTGGCAGCCCCAGGAAGGAAGCAGGCACACATGGTGCTGGGTGGAGAGTGAGCTGCAGGGACTCGCAGATCCGAAAGCCAGGGACTGCGCCCCGTTTCTTCCAGTCCTGCTCTGCTAACTTTAACCAGCAAAACCACTAACAATACACCTGCATCCCCTTCTTTTCAGAACCACGCTTGGCACTTCCAGAAGCTCGGTTCGGGGTCTAAAATCCTCGAGGATGTGCGCACCCACCGGAGCCCTCGGCAGGGGGATGAGACTACACTCTGTCTAAGCAGGCGCTGGAGACCTGCTGACCCTAGTGTGGATGGAGCGGCAGCCCAGCATCTTCCATCTCTCCCCGTGGGTTCTCCCATCACAACTCTCCCTAGTACCTGCTGTCATCAAGCCCTCAGCATCCTGGAACTTGTCACAGAAGCGCACACACAAGCCGCGTCCAGGACCAGAGCAAACAGACAACTTCGTGAAACAGGCAGCCAGCAAAGCCCACGTCACAGACAGTTTGAGACCAAAGAAGCCACCGTCACCCACTGTCCCCCGAGCAGGGGTCATGAGCTTTAACCTGGGTGCAGAAAGGGGGAGCAGAGGCCTCCCCAGACACGAGGAGGGGGAGATGGCCACACTGGACAGTGGTGACCACCGCCTTCCCTGGTGTGGCGCAAACTGTGCCGGGCGTGACTAGCGATGTGACCTGAGCTCCGGGGGTGTGTGATGCTCAGAGTGACAGCGAGGGTACATGTACTCCCTACTTGTGACTTCCCGGATCTCAAACGGCTAAGGGAACACTGGGCATGTGCAGAAGCACAGGGATCCCCCATGATGCCTTGTTTTATGCCTGAGAGGCCGAGGCGAGGCACCCAGGATGTGCCCTCGAGGAGCCCATCTCCAAGGGGGCAGGACTCCCCCAAAGTCCCATTTTCAGTGGGAAGGAGGCTGCAGTCTGGGGTTCCGGTGCCACCGAATGCCCCTCCTTCCCTGCCTGCTCAGAAAGCCAGGCCAGGAGCCGGCAGCCCACAGTGCACGCGGCCACAGAGTTAATGAAAGCACAGCCAAGGCATCGGGCAGAGGTCAGCGCAACATGACGATGCACAGGGTGCCAGGAGCAAGCTAGTAACAATCTCTTGAATCCTGGTGCCAGACAGAGCGGACATGCGTGTGGGGTCTTCATTCACGAGTGAGGACAATCGCCCAGGATGGCAGGGCTGTCACAACAAGACAACGATCTAAGGAGTTTGACACGGGGGACCATTGAACTGCCTCACCACGGGAACTGGGTCCATCCCTGCGCAGTTCATCTTGTGCAGTAACCCCAAAGAAAGTCGCGTTTCCATTTTGGGTTTCCTTCCCTCTCCCCTGGGGACCCCGCCTGCCAGTCAGGACAGCGCTGTGACTCGGGGGCGTCGCCATAAGCACCACTAGACGAGGCTGCTGGCTTCATGCGAGCAGCCTCCACAGCACTTCTTTCAGAGCCACACATGGGCTCCGCGCCTCCTTGTCAGCCTGCTCACAGGTGCCATGTATCTAATTCAGTTTAGGTAGTAATTAGTTTTGTATTACTTTACACGGTGATGTTAATACTGATTACAGGGCCTGATAACTTTAGTAATAAATACAACCCAAGGCAGAAAATTACCTTGCTTTTGATTGGCAAAGTCAGTGGAATGAGAAGCAAGGGGAGGCAGCAAGCCCGAAGGAAGCAGCTGCCGCATGTGGAGGATTCACAGTGTCCCGCTCCCTGGCATCACGGGCATGGTCCCCTCCCACCGCAGGGTCAGGCCCGGCGTGGGAGTGCCTGTCCCCTGGACCCGGCGTTCACATGCCAAGAGGCATCAGCAGCCCCAGGCAGTGGGCGACTCCAGTGCAAAGACTATGTTCTGTGCATCCAGAAGTGACGGGTGTAGGGAAAGGCCCCAGTTCTGCCCGAGCCCCTCCAATCTTCCCACAAGGACTCTCCGCTCCCCATGTCTAAGGCCAGTGCAGGACCAGAAGCTGGGGAGGGAGGGGAGGGAGGGGAGGGAGGGGCGGGCAGGTGGGCGGGTGCTGGAGGCTCAAGCTGGTCACCACGGGGAGCTGTTTCTCCACCTTCAGTTTGTTCTTGGGAGTGGGTGGAGAGGACTCCGCTCTGGGACAAGAGAGGTGTGGACTCTGGCCTCTCCAGGATGGAGAAGCTCAGCCAGCTTCCCCTGCTGCATCTCCCCCTGCCTGTCCTCGTGCCCCAGGGCTGCCTGCAACTCCACGCAGGCACCAAGCCCAGCAGACAGCTCACCAGACTCCAGGACGGAGCACACGGAAACAATTGCTGAGGCCCTGGTGGGGACCGTGGAGTGTTCTGTGCACATTTATAGCTGGAACCTCACCTGGGAGTGAGGGCATTCAGAAAGGCCGTGCCTGGTCGGTGGCACACAGTTCACGAGAAGAGCCACTTCTGGCACAAAATAAGCCAACCCTTAACACAGCCATGGAGCACGAGTTGGAGAAGTCGAGGTCACAGGCTCTTCTTCACCAGCAGCCTCTGTCTGCACCCCTTGTTCCTGACCTCCTCCTCCTCTCCCCATCTTCCTGCCTGGGGCTCCCTCATGCCCCAGATACAGCCTGGGGACCCAGCTGAGATGGGGCCGGCTCTGGGCCAGAGAACTCAGTGCCAACAGCTCTCGTGTTGCTCACGTGACCTGGCAGAGCCCGGATCCCCTGCAAAGTGTGTCACCCCAGATGGCAGATGGAAAGGGCTCGGACTCCCTGGACACTGTCAGCTCAGATTGTATGGGGTTAAATCCAACCAGCTGGTAGCCAGGAAAAGCTTGTTACAGGAAAGGGTAAGTGAGCAGATGCAGGAATAGGACTGGGGGCTTGTGGGGCTTCCTCATTTTAAAAGGGCGGAGTTCAGGCTCAGAGTGGTTAAGAGCCAGTCTCAAAGTTGCCCGGCCAGAGCCCAGTGGGATGTGGGTAGCAGTAAGAGCACCCAGGTTCAAGGTCACTGCTACAGAACTTCTCAGCGCCTGCTACCCCACACCCACGGGGGCCACGCTCCTTGCTCCTATCTGTTTGGATGCAAGGCCGGCGGGGAGCCACATGGGCTGAGGTGGGCCCCGAGACCAGCTGTCCAGATCTGCCCCACCTCCCCCAAGACAGAGAGACCAACCTCTTAGCACCCTGCTGGGAGCACCCTGTGATGTCACTTTATACGGCTTCTCAGGGGCACGAAATGCCAGCCTTTTGTTGAAAATCACAGGGCAAGACCAGGTCAAGTGTCTTTCCAGGTGAGGACAAAGTTGGCTGGGAGCCATGGCTTTGGAAGCCTAGGCTGTCATCAATAGCTGGCTCCTGATTGAGTGGCTGCTCGTACAGAGCGCCCGGCCACATGCTCCATTCCCCACCTGTCTGCCTGAATCCTACAAGCCGCCCTCCGTAAGAGCAGGTAGCGTCCATGTGGCTCTCCCCCACTTCCACGCATGCTTAATTCACAGGCGGGTGGCCCTAGGATCTTGCATCCCTGTCCCAGGAGGAACTGAGGAGCAAGGCACGGCTGTGGGAGCACTTCTCCTGCAGTGCATTGGGAGACAGACACCTGGTGGCTCGGTGACACTTCCAGAAGCTTGGAGCATTTCCTTCATTCACAAATGTATGCAACATTACTGGGGATGCTCTGTGAGCAGAAAGCAAGATTCCCGGGCATGGGAAGCTTCGAGGCTCTGGAATGCTGTGCAGCCTCGCCCAGCCCCATTGGCACTTCACCACGGGCTCCACCTTAGCGGCTACTGCTAAAGGTGAGCACCACCAGTCCCAAGCCTGGTGGCATCCCCTGAGCCAGGACAAGGGCAGCCAGCATCTCTGCCTCTTTCCTAAGTGGTCGGGGGGGATTTTCACCAGTGAGCTTCACTCTAAGCTCCAACCACAAATAGAGATAATAGGTTTTCAATGCAAAATTCTAAGCTTGGCTTCGGAGGCTGGCTCTGGGAAGGAAGGGCTTGACTCCGACAGGGAGGAGGTGGCTCACCGCTGAGCTGAGGGACACATTCCCGGGAGGGATCCCAACCTGGCCTCAGAGAGAAACCTCCCCAGCAAGCTAGGAAAACATTGTTTTCCTGATTGCCACGTGGAAGCCACGGCCGGGAGCTGGCCGGGGTGCTGAAGGCAGCCGCTGGGCCCTGGTCCGGAGACCCAGGTGTGTTGGCACAATGTCCACCACTGCACGGTGCGCGTGGATAGGCAGACACTTGGCCACTCAGACAAAGGTTCTCACTGAAGTTGAACCAAAAGTTTCGCCCCAGAACACAGGATCTTTTAAAAGACACAAACAGGAGAAACTTAGTGAGGAAAAGCACCTTGTGTCTCAGGATGGAAGATTCCCAGGAAGGCAACAGAAGACCCTGGGGAGAGCCACTTGCAGGTCCACCCAGAACCAGCCGCCTGTTTGCCAAGATGTGTCAACAAGAACAGGCACAGCCCTTTGCAAGACAGCTTGCTGCTGCTGGGGACCTGGTGGCTCTTTTCTGCACATGCGTGCATGTGTGTGCACGTGTGTGCACATGTGTGTGCATGGGCGTGTGTGCATCTGTCCATCCACCACACACAACCAACAGCTTTTCTCAGACCCTCTCCAGAGCAGGGAGGGAAACTTCTCTCCTGGAGGCCACGCAGAGCCTCTCAAGGGGCAAGCGCCAGTGATCTGCAAACCCAGGGCAGGGGTGCTGAGGGTAAAGGGGCCAAAGCATATGGTGGGGTCAGGGACCCCCCCCCAGGGGGGAAGAGCCTGGTGCAGCAAGGACTCGCCAGAAACAAAGGAAGCTTGTTCCAGAGTCTTCTCTCCGTGGTCTTCCTCCTGCTTTCCTGCCCTCCCTTCTCGCCTTTGTTTCCTCTTTTATTCTTTGAGAGGCGAGGAGGGGCCGGATGGGGTGCCAAGGGCTGGCTGCCATCCCCTCCTAGACTTGTGACTCCTAAGGGCCGGAGTCTCCCGGCTCAGAGCATGGCACAGTGGCACCACGGAAAGGGCATTTTAATGTCACTCCCGGGCAGCCTGAAGCTGGCAGGCTCTTCCCAGCTCCCCGGTGCCCAAGCACCCTCCCCGCAGGGCGCACACAAACAGCACTTCTCCTCCTAGACCTGCCACTCTGAGATGCATTTTTAAAATGGAGAACACCAGCCCCGCACGCGTACATTGTTTAGGGGATGGCAAGCCGCGGAGATGCCCACGCCCGCGGAGCTGTCACACACCCCTGTGGCCACGGCCCCCGCGCTCTCCACATGAAGCCAACCATGCACCGTGCGCTCCTTGCCCGCCCTTGCCGGCTCCGGGCACAATTCCCACAGCCTGTCTGGGGGTTTGGGGGACGCGTTACGCCAAAGACAAGGGATGAGCCACCCCGGGGCTGTGTACGGGGTCAGGAGTGAGCCCTTCCGCCTCCGAGAACGCCCGGGGGCTGGGTTCACGGTTCCGAGTCTCCACCCGGTGACCAGGGCGGCCAACGACCCCCCGGGCTGCCCTTTGAACTTCTCAGCGGGAATGGGGGGCAGGGAGCCCCGGGAGAGGGGCAGCTGTGCCGGGGCTGGGGCCCCTCCCTCCGACCCGGGGCCAGCCCGGCGCTCGGACCCTCTTTCCGGACCAGGGCCGGGCCCACCGGGCAGGGGGCTCCCGACTTTGCGGGGCTCCCCGGGCCACGCCGGCGCCCGGCGGGAGGAAAATGGCGTTGGACACACGTACTTGGGTGAGTTCCGTGCCCATCAGGATGAGGAAGAGGAGGCTGAGGAGCTTCCGGGCCGGTGGCATGTCTCGCGGCCACTCCGACGTCCTGGCGTGCGGGGCCTGGGTGCTGCCGGCCGGCGGCTGCGTGGACGCGGACGCGCTCCCGGCTCCGGCTCGGCTGGGCTCGGCCGCGGCGCGGATCAGCACCCGGGGCGGGCGGCGCGCGGGCTGTGCTGCGCCGAGGCTCCGCGCCGCATATTTATGGTCCCGGTTCCGGCGCGGCTGCCCCCGGGCAGGGCTGGGCGCGGGGCGGGGTGCGCCCTCCTCTCCCCGCGCGCCCGGCGGCCGGAGCTCGGAGGCGCGCGCGCCGCGGCGGTGCCAAAAGTTTGCTGGGGAGGCGCGGGGCGGGGGCGGCGCCGGGAACGGGGAGGAGGGAGGAGGGCGGCGGCCGGCGGGGAGGCAGGCCGGGACAGGATGTGACATCAAAAAGGCGGGGGAAATTCAACTGGGGCCGAGAGCTCCATCCCGGCCGGCCTGGACCGAGGGGACCCGGGGACCCCAGGACGCAGCGCGTGGGGGCCGGGGTGGGAGGGGAAACGGCGCCAGAGGAGCTTCTGCAATGGGCAGGACTGCGATCGCCAGGTCCTCTGGAGGGGCCTTTCCCTGTCCTTGTGGGGTGTCCCCCCGGGGCTGAGGGGGAGCGGCCCCAGGTAGCTGCCGCTTCCACCCCGGATGCGGGTCTGCGCCTGTGTGGGTGGTGTGTGCAGTGCCGGGGGTGGGCGCCACATTCCTGCGAGGGTCTCGCCGCGTGCCTTGGGTGGCGACTGCTCTGCCCACTCCACAGGCCTCACCTGAAACGGGAGCCCAGGAGAGCAGCCCTCCGACTGGGGCCGGGACTTCCAGAACCCCTGGACCCAGCCTGTCCTTGTACCCCGTCCCGATGCCCCTGCCTGCCAGGGTGGGCCTGTGGCCCCCGTTCCCGCCTTCTGTGTCCCCCTGTCCTTGTAGGAGGAGCCTTCCGGCATGAGACGCGGGCTTTCCAGCCCTGTTTTCCACCCGGCTGCTGTCTAGGGAGCAGCCCAGCAGCCCGGCCCCTGACCCCGGGAGTGGGAAGCGCCTTGCTGACTTGGAGTAAGTTCCCTAGAGAAGCCTGGACAGTGAGAGGCCCAGACCCACCCAGCCTTCGGGGGAGGCAGAGCTGCAGGACGGGGGCCAGCCCCGCTATGTCACAGTGGTGACACTGGAGCCCGGCAGGTGGGGCAGGCAGTTCCAGGTGGCAAAGGGAGTCCAGGCCTTCTTGGCATCTGCGGAGGTGTTTTGGGTACCCGAGCACATCCATCTTGAGAAGAGAAGAGGGGCCTCCCTCTCGGAGAGCTTTGAGCCCCAGAGGGCAGACTCTAGCCCCAGGAGCTCTTTTCTCTTTGTCCCCCCTCTTTTTTTCTTACTCCAGTGTTCATTTTCATGTAAAGAAGGCAAGAGCTTTGTAAGGCTTCTTGTCTTCCTGTGGTAACTGGAGGGACATGAGGCACTGGTGTTTGTCTTGAGTCTTCTGAACCTCAGTTTCCACATCTGTAGAATGGGAATGAATGATGTGGGTTCTGCATTTCTCATGAGCTGCTGAGAGCCGACACAGCAATGACTACATCTTTTAGGACCTCAGAAGAACCCAGGAGCCTCTGAGTGTGCCGGGATTCTCTGGCACACCCATTCCTCCTCTGACCTTCACAGTGGTGCCCCAGGTGGCTGCTCGTATCCACCGGTACATCGAGGAGGAGACAGAAGCTCAGAGTCACACTAGACACAGGTCTCGGGGCTGGGTGTGAACCCGGACTTGGGGTTCTGTTTCGGGCCGGGGGGCTCTGTTGAATTACTCCAGTTTTAGCTAGAATCGTTTTTGCTTTTAAAATGATACAACTCTATGACCCAGAAATTCTATTTCCAGGTATTTCCCATGGGAGTTGAAAGCAGGGGCTGGAACCCCTGTTTGCACACTCATGTTCAGAGGGGTGCCGTCCACACTAGCCAGGAAGTGAAGACACCCAAATGTCCCTGGTCAGATGAGTGGATAAAGAAATGTGGCCTGTTCACCTATCCGTGTCCAGTGAAATATTATTCAGCAGCGAACAGGATGGGCGTTTGACACCAGGCTGAACCTGGAGGATGTTATGTCGAGTGAAATAACCTGGTCACAAGAGGGCAGGTGCTGTGTCCGCTCACAGAAGGGACCCAGAAGAGCAGAGACTGAAAACATAGTACCGGGTCCCGGGGCTGAGGGGAGGGAGGACCCAGGGCGATTGCTTTGTGGCTGCATGTTCGTGTTGGGGGTGATGAAAAGTTGGAAATAGACAGTGGTAATAGTTGTCCAGTGGTGAATGTTCTTGGTGTCGCTGAGCTGTATATTTAAAAACTGCATACTTAAACATTTTATATATTGTGTGTATTTTAACATAATTTTTCAATGTCATAATGTAATGACCCCCATTGACTTGTATACTTTAAGTAGGTGAATTATATGGTATATGAATTACAGCTTAATAAAGCTATTTTTCTAAAAAAAATCACAGAGTTATTATTGTGTTTCTCAGAGTTACAACACAAAGAAGAATGACCAACAAAAGCCACTGCCCAGGGTGGCCAGCCTTGGCACCTGCAGCCCTGACATGGTTGCTGTTCTGTGCAAGTGGTTAGAGGAAGTAGAAGGGGCAGGGGCAGGGCCGGCTGCTGGCTTCTGAAGCCAGGTGGCTGGGGTCCAGGAGCCACTGTGACCCTGGCGGTTCATGCTCTCCACGCCCCATCACCTCCCCGTGAGTGGGGCTGGTGACAAGCCCTGTCAGGTGCTAGAACCGATCCGGGCATGCAGCAGTGGCCAGAAACCAGTGGCAAGATGAGTGATGTTCCGCACAGGGGGATGAGACCCTGCTTAGAAATGCAGTCCTCCTATCCCAGGACCCCTCCCCACACCCACATCCTCAGATGCTTGTGTCTCTGGTATAAAACGATCTCATGTTTAACTGTAATCTATCACATCACCCAGGAAAATTTATTCATTAACTTGCTTACTTTGGGCCAATCATTTTAGTTTTATTGTTTAAATTTTTAATTGATGTGTAATACAGTGGTACCTAGGTTCGAAAACTTGATTCGGTCCACAATTCTAGGGAAGATGGCCACAGTTGTGTTCACCACTCAATGTGGAGTTGGTGAACTGAAGCAAAATTCTGCCAAAGCTTCTGTTTGCTAACTGAGTTGTTCACAAACAGGAGCTTTTGTGAACTGAGGCTTTCCTGTATTTCCGCCCATGTACTTTAAATCGCTGGTAAATTGCTTGTACTGCCTGATACAATGTAAGAGCTACATAAATCCTTGTTACAATGTATCATTTAGGAAACAGAAGGAAAAAAAAGACTGCACATATTCCATACAGACACAATTTCCCACCCAGCTCTTTTCCATCAAACCATTTGGAACCTGCAGATACACTTGAATTTAAAGAACAGGAACCAAAGTAAACCAGAGGAAGCTGCTGACTCCCACCCCTCCATCTCCCCACACCAGGTGCTGTTTCCTGGGAGAGCATCTCAGATGGACTAGGAAAGCTGGGCTGACCAGCAGCTTTTTGGGGCCGGACACATTTCTTCTCTGCTTCCTCTTTTGACCCCCTCGGCCACCTCTATGTAGAAAGCTGGGCAATGCTGGTGCCCACCTCTTCCTCTGCCAGCCCTGTGCCTTCCCTGGCTTTGCGTCATCAGTGTTTGCGGTCCTTGTATTTACTCCTGCTTCCCCAGCCCTGGCCTGGCTTCCTCCGCTGAGGACCACAGTAAGTGCGGTGTCTGCTCCTGCCCAGTCAGCTGGCCTCCCTCCTGGATGGCTGAGGTCCACCACAGAGTGCCCAGCCCCCACGCCTCACGCCTCGCGGCCATCTGGCTAAGAGCCTTCTTCCCCTCATCCCCTGGCCGCCCTGGAGCCTCCACTGGTGGCCCCGGCGAGGCCTGTGCTCCAGAGCTCCCACCCTTAGGTGCACTCTGCCCACCTCCAGGAGCCCTGGGCTGTTCTGTCTGAGCTCCTGTGCTCCCAAGCTGGCACAGCGCGTCCCTGCTCCCCCGCCACTCTCCCTGCTGCTGTCTCCCCAGGACTGGGCCAACGAGCACCAGGGAGCGGCCACTTTCCTGCTGAGACTCCTCGGACACTGGAGAATCGACATGCTTCGCGCTCCTTTAAGACGGGCCTCCTTCTACCACTGAGTCTCATTAGGCTGTGACAGAGCGTTGCCAAGGTGACGGCACTAACCCTCTCAGTCCTCTCTGTGCATTTCCTAGCAAATGTGGCTGGAAACTGTGGAGTTGTGGGGACGCCTGTGCTCAGAGTTTTCGGGCACCCAGCTTTCCCGCTTGGGGCCTGCCAAGTGGCCCTGGCCTCTCCAGGCAGCTGTGACCCACCCTGTGGGGTTGGGTCCAGAGAGCCAGAGCTGTTTATTGAGAACCTACTCGTGACCATCACTAGGCTCTGGCCAGGCCAGAGACGAGGCCTGTTTCGTGTCAGGCACGCTGGCCCTCAGGTCAGCGGGCTAATGCCAGGGAGGTCATCTATGAAGGGAAGGGGCCAGCTCCCAGGTGTGCCCTTCCCAGCCCTTCCCACCGTGGCACGACCAGCTTCCTGTCCACTCATCTGCTCCCCAGAGAACCACTCCCTCCTGTACCCGGACCCGGTGCTGAATTTGTGATCCCCCAGCCCAAGGGGCCTGGGTGCTCCCGGAAGTCTGCCTCTCCCTGCTGGGGTCTGGATCCGTCTCCCACCCCAGCTCCGACTCCCACAGCACCCCTGGCTCTCCCCAGGGCCCTGGACTGTAATTTGGATGGTTTGGCACAGTGGTCCTCGCACCCTGGGCAAAGACCCTGGTGACCCCTGGCTCTCAGAGGAGGTTCCAGGCCCTATCACCAGACCCACGACCAGACACCAGCCTTGCCCTTCCGAGCGGTCTCCGTCCCGCGTGGGACCACCCTCCTCTCCCAACTCAGTGGCGCTGTGCCTCCCCCTTCTCCGCCAGCTGTCGCAACACATTGCTATTTCCTCAACCTTCACCCCAGGTGCCCTTCCCCTTCCCTCCAGTCTGCCCACCCTGCTCCCCTGCAGAGGCCCAGAGCCAGGTCCCCAAGTCTTCCGATCTTCGAGGCTCTACCCCTATCCTCTCCCCCTAGCCTCTCCAGTTTGGGACGATGTGGGGCCCAATCCTCTCTATCCCCAGCCAGGTGACAGCCCACATCAGCTGCCCTCTACACACAGGCGGGTGCCCGTAACAGCACAGCCTCTTCCCTGAACTCTGGCTCCCTGCAGCCTGCACCCCGCAGTCCCCTGGACCGAGTGGCCCCCTCCTCAGGTGCCTGTGCCCCAGCTGGCTTGCATCCCTGTACCTCTTCCTCTCCCTCTTCCTGTGGCTCAGGCTCACACTCCAACCTCTTACCAGCCCTCAGCAGATCCTCCAGGCCAACCTTCCAAAATACCACCCGGTGCACAGCTGGCACCTGCCATCCCCTCTTCCATCTCCCGACCGCCCCTGCCCCGAGCCAGTGTGACCTGAGGGGAGTCACGTGACAATCCGATCCTGTACATCTTCCCAGGTCCCTGCAACACCGATGACTCCTGCATGTCCCCTCCCTGTCACCCAGTCCTGTCCAGTCACCCTGTCCTTGCTGCCTCGGACTGATCAGGACCCCCCGCTTTTCCTCCAGAAATCTGGAGGCTCCCCCGGGCCCGAGCTCGGTGTCTCACACGGGGACACTTCCCGACCCAGGCCAGGACACCTGCCTGCCCCACCTCTCTGCCCCCAGCTCAGCTTTGTCTTCCTGCCCTTCTCACCATGTGACTCAATGCCCCAGGCTACGCCCCGCCCTGCACGCAGGTCCAGCCCCAGCATCCCCCACTTATGGCTGCTTCACTCCAGGCTTGCGGCCAGCCCCGTGCCCTTCTCTCTGCTCCTGCGTCACACACTCTCCCTGTGTCAACTCTCCTTGGCCTCCCTTTCATGAGGACACTTGCAATTGCACTCAGGATGACAGGCACGCTGGGATGACCGTGAAGTCCTTAACCTGGCCACGTTTGCTCAGTCACATCCCACAGACACATTTTCTCTAAGGTCATGGCACATCCCAGCCAGGCCCAGGCATGGGAAGGGAACACAGATCTCTGTTGGATGCTGCTTTTCACCTGACTTCAGGGACAGACACCAACACACAGCAAGCAAATCAAAGAATCAGGCAGATATGGACTGAGGTTCAGTGCTTTGAAGCTAATGAGTAGGATGCTGGGGCTGAGACACATGGAGGGTGTTTGGGGGGAGCAAGAGGTGGCCTGAGGGTGGCAGTGAGATTGGGTGACTTTCAGGGGAAGGGGGAGACAGGCAGAGAGGGAGGAGAAATGCCAGCCTGGCGGTACAGAGCCAGCGTACGGGACCGGGCAGGGAAGGCAGGCGGGAGACTGTGGGGTCCTGAAGCCATCGCCTTTGAGGTGTGTGGGGGGCATGACGAGGCTGCGTGGCACCCCGAGAGGGGAGGCTGTGGTCCAGGACTGCTGGGATGGATCACGTGAGGGATGGTGAGGCTTGGTCCAGGGGCAGCAGAGCCACTGGAGACAAGGAGGCTTCCTGGACAGGCGACAAGGCCCTGGCTGTGAGTGTGCCAGGATGTGAAGCTGAGGCGGAAAGGGCCTCCAGGAGCCCAGCCCCAAGCCCAGGGCAGGGGAGAGGAGGCACCTGGGAACAATGAGTTCTGTCACTCGGATGCCTGTGGTGGGCCCCAGGCTGGCGTGGTGCCCACGGGCCGGGAGATGGCAAGGTCCAGGCAGTGGCTCCGCCCCCACCAGAGCCAGTGTGAACTCAGCGAGAGCCCGGGGCACCGCAGGGTTGGTCCCAACTCTGTGCCCCTGATTTCTGCCCAGGTGCCCAGATCCTCAATCCAAAGGCAAGGTGGGCTCCGGAGGTGGGCGTCCCCATTCCGTCCCTTCCTGGTGGACAGAGAGGGCAGGGGACTTGCCTCTGTAGTCCTGTTACAGGTCATGGTGCCCAGGACTCTGAGGGCACAACAGGCATCCTCACCTCCTCTCCACTGAAGCTGCTTTGCCTCCCTTTTCCTAAAGTGGGGAAACCGAGGCTCAGAGAGCAAACAAGCCCACACCCTAGCTGTGCCAGAGCCTCAGCTCCTTCTCATCTGCACCAGGCCCCTCGGCCCCCTCTCCCAGCGTGGGGCTCGCCTCTGAATTCTACCCTAGCAGCCTCAAGCCAGAGCTCCCAAGACGGCCGCCCTTCCCCGCATGCTTGCCTGCTGCCGGCCTTGCGCTGTAGTCTTCACAGCCATGTTCTTCTCCATCTCAGGCAGGCACTGCTGTTTTGAAAATGTGGAAACTGAGGCAGCGGTGAGAGGGTGGTGCTGACTCACGGTTTCGGACCTGACTCCCTGCAAGCTCCCTTGGCCACAGCTGCCCTGGCCTCCCCCTCCCCCCTAGCCCGGTCTGTGGTCTGCAGGGACTGTGCTAGTTCAGGTCTGGAGCTTAACCGAATTGCTTCCCCAGGGTGCAATTTGAGAACAAAGACTTAAAGAAAACCAACACCTATTAAATGCACTAGTGAAGGTCGTTGGTTTAGCAAAAAAGGCAAACGAGATAAGATGCATTAGTTTCCAGTCTTTTGGGCTAGCATTCTGTCAGCATCAACCCCGGGGAGTCAGAAAAGAAAAAAAGAAAGAGCGAGAGAGATGGTCTGATCATTCTGTACCAAACCTGCTATTTAGGAAAAATCGCTGCAGGCCTTCCTGGCGATGCCAGGGCCGCAAAACGAAGCAGGCAATTGCTTGGCCCCTGTGTCCTTCCCTAGGACATCGGTGGCCCCATGCAGTGGTGGGAACACAGATAGGGAACAGAGTCTTCTGGGACTCAAGAAGCAGTGACGCCCCAGAAGAGCCAAGCAGAGACCCCCATGGGGCCTCAGTTTCCCAAACAACGGTTAGACATTCACAGCATCAGCCTTGTGTTTCCTTCCAACACAGGCTGGCTCGGAGGGCCTGGATCTATGAGCAGCATGGTGGGGGACACCAGTGAAAGTCTTGGTCCCTTGTCACTGTGGTTGCAGCTGCGCTGTGCCCAGACCATAAAGGAAGGGCCGCTGGGTGCTGGGTCCCAACGGGCAGCCAGTCTGCTGTGGCCTGAGTGGGAACTGCACGCATGTCTTTGCCCCAGCTGCAATGTGGGCCCGGTCCAGGGACAGTCACATCCCTGGCTTCCTCTGGGCAGCCCAAGCCACACAGCCCCAGCCTGTGCTGGCCCAGCCCAGAGCCTCTCTGCCCACTTTCCAACGGAGGCTTTTGTTCATTTTTACCTTTCTATTGAATTATAAAAATTCTTCATATATTATAGATACGAATCTTTCGTTAAGTACATGTATTTAATATCCTCTTCCATTTGGGTCCCTGCCCTTTGTTTGTTTGTTAAATGCCACCTTCCAAAGAGCAAAAGTTTTTAACTTTGGTAAAATACTGTTTGTCAGTTTTTATTCTGTGATTTGTGCTTTTTTTGTATACAGTCTAAGAAATCTTCACCCCAAAGGTGGAAAGATTTCCTCCTATCTTTTCTTCTAGAAGTTTTACTATTTTAGCTTTTGCGTTTGGGCCGTGATGCATTTTGAGTTCACGCTCTCTGTGGTATGAGGGAGGATGTCCGTTTCTGTCTTGTAGGCACATCCTGTCTCTCAGCAAATTTCTTTCCCCTTGAATTGCCGCTGCACCTTTGCTGAAAATCGGTTTGACAAATATGTGGGGGAATATTTCTGGACTCCATTAGGTACCATTGATTTATATGTGTAAACTTTTGCAAATGCCTCTGTCTTGATTACCACGAATTTATAGGGGATTTTGAAATTAGGTAGTGTGAGTGTTTCACCTTTGTTTTTGTTTGTTTTCTAAATTACTTTGGCTGTTCTGTTGTCTTTTGCGTTTCTATCCCACCGTGCTGGAGTCTCCGATGCAGAGAGAGGCTAGTTTCCATTTACCTAGATTGTCTTTAGTTTCTCTCAACAGTATTCTATGAGTTCCGATGAGGAGAAATCATACTTCTTTATTACATTCATTCCTTTTCCTTTTTTCATGTTATTATAAACTGAGTTTTTGAACTTCCACCTCTAGCCAGGTGTGGTAGTGCCCACCTGTCATGCCAGCACTCAGGAGGCTGAAGCAGGCTAATCAAGAGTTTGATCCTGGCCTGAGAGACCTAGCGAGATCCAGGCTGAACTGAACTACACAGAAAGACCCTGTCTCAAAACCCCCCAAAATTCATGTCTTATTATTTGCTAATACATAAAACTATGAATGATTTCTGAATCCATGTATCTTGTACCTTACTAAATTTACTCATTAGTTCCAGTAGCTGTTTTATGGACTTCTCGGCAATTTTCACACCAGCAGTTATTTCACCCATGTGTAGAGACTAGTTTACTCCTATTCAGATCTGTGTGCTTTAATTTATTTGTTTTCTCTCGGCAACAACTAGGCCCCATCCAATAAACTTTGAATAGACATAGTCCCCAGCCCTGTGGGGCCAGCACGAGACACCGTCGCATGTGGTGACAGCCAGAGATTTTACACAGCTACTCTGTGCAGCTCCCTCCTATTCGTGGTTGTCTGAGAGTTTTGTTGGGATTGGTTTTGTCCTATTTAATCTTGTCAAATGCTTTTTCTGTACCTATTGAACGATCGTATGGTTTATCTCCTTTGTTCCTGCTAATACGGCGAATTAATTGGTTGATTTTCAAATGTTCAGGCCTGCATCCTGAGACAAACCTCACTCAGTCACAGTGTGTTATCCGCGTTATCCATCTCATATGCTGCCGGGCTGCCTGCCTTGCTGATATTTTGCCGAAGACCTTTGTGTCGACGTTCCGGAGGGCTATTGCTTTCCAAGATTTTGGTTCCGGTGAGGTCCGCGTCTGTCTTGGTGCTGTGGTTGCGCTGATTTCCTTTTTAAAAACGAGACGTTTCCCCTTCTCTTCTGCTTTCTGACAGTTCGTACAAACTTGGTGCTGTTTTCAGAATATCTGACGGAATTCACTGGAGAAACCATCCAGGTCTGGAATTTTCTGGAAGAGAAAGTTTGTTTTTATGAAAAATTTATTTTTAAAAATAGCTATATATTTGGATTTTTATCTTGGTAAGTTGCATTTTCAAGGAATCTGCCTTTTATCAACACCGTCCTGTTTGCTGGCATGAAGTTGTTTATTGTATTCTCTATCTTTTTAAGATTGAATTTGTTTGCATAATATTGTTATCTTTTTGAAGATTTTAAGCAACACGTTCTCTCATTCCTAAAACTGATGATTTGTGTCCCTCTCTCTCTCTTTTTTTTCCTTCTTAGTTTAGCTGGAGTTTTGTTAGTTGTTTAATCTTTCCAAAGAATCAAATTTTGGCCTTGTTGACTTTCCTTATCTTTTGTTGCTTCCCTGTTTCTGTAGTTTCTTTTTTCACCCTTGTCTTCCATTCTTACTCTGGGTTGATTTTGCTTTTCTTTTAATTCTGGAGATGTAACTTTGGGGTGTAGACTTTAGACCTTGATTCATTTTCGAGCATTTTAAAATTATAAATTTCCCTTGAAGCATGGCTTTAACTGCATCCCACAACTTCTGGTATGTTGTGTTCTCATTACCATTCAGGTTGAAGTGTTTTCTAATTTCCGTTCTGGGTTTTCTTCAGTCACGAGTTACTTAGAAGTAGATTGTGGACACCCATATGTTGGGGGCTTTCTGACCATGCCACTGTCATGTGATTTCTAATCTAATTCCATGCGGCCTTAGAACCTACTTGTGACTACAACTCTTTTTTTGTTTTTTCCAGTACTAGGAATAGAACCCAGGAGCTCTCTACCACTGAGCTACATCCTCGGTCTTTTCTATATTTTGAGACAAGGTCTTGCTAGGTTTTGAGGGCTGGTCTCAAAGTTACAGTCCTCCTATGTCAGCCTCCTGAGGGCTGGGATTACAGGTGTGCACCATCTGTAATCAATACTATGGGTTTTGTGACTCAGAATATGGACTGTCTTGGTGAGCAGACCACAGATACTTACAGACAATATCTAGTTTTCAGTTGTTGGATGCGGTGGTCAATACTTATCAATGATGTTGATGTAATTGGTAGTGTTGGATCTTCCGGGTTTTATCAGCTTTCCCCTCCAGCAATTCCAGCAACAGCTAGCTAAGAGTTGTGAAAATCTCTTACAACAACGGTGGAATTCTGCAGTTCTGTCAATAGTTCCATGTTTTCTGCCTCTGTTTCTGGTGCGCATACTTGTGTGAATGTTTTGTCCTCTGGATGAATTGGCTCTTTTATCTTTGGGGAAAGCCCGACCTGTCTTTGCAATGCTCTCTGCCTTGAGTCTCCATTCTCTGACGTTCCTAAAGCTGATCCAACTCCTTGCTCTTTCCATCTGCATGTCGTTATATTTAAAGTGCTTCCTCTGTAATCAGTATATGGTTGGTCCTTACTCTTTTAAAAATCCATTTTAATAACCTCTGGCTTTTCTCTAGAGAATTTGCTCTTTTCTCTGCTGATTTTCAGGACTATTGGGTTTTTTGCTTTGTTTTGAGACAAGATCTCACTATATAGTTTAGGCTGGCCTTGAACTTACTATATAATCCAGGCTGGCCTCGGACTCACAGTAATCCTCCTGCCTCAGCCTCCCAAGTGCCGGCATTATAGGCATGTCCCCAAGTTCTAACATGCCCAGCCTATGCTTAGGACTGTGAGGACTTTTTGTTTGTTTGTTCTCCTCCTTCTCCTCGTCCTCCTCCTTGTCCTCCTCTTCCTCCTCCTCCTCCTCCTCCTCCTCCTCCTCCATTTCTCCACCTACCATCTTTGGACCAGCTTGTAGAACTCTGTTATAATTTCCCTTTGGCTTTCAGTTATACGTCTTCACATTACTATTTCAGTGGCTACTCCAGGGATCATGACATACATTCCTTAAGTTCAGTCTGCCCAGGGTTGGTCCGCGCCTCCCTACCGTCCTGTAGGTCCACCCAAGCGCTTCCTTGCTATGGGTTTTTGTCAGGCATGTCACTTCACGGACTCCACTGAGCGCACAGACACTGTGTTCAGCCTCAACCAGCCACACGTGCGCTGGAAACACCAAGGCAAAGACAGGCCCTTCCTGTTTCCCTCTGCGCCAGTCAATTCTGCTGCTCTTCCTTCCTCCCCAAACCAGATTCTACCTGTGTGCTACTCGTCATTGTTGGAGGGTATTTTAATTGGTTGTAGAGCCGGGTGACTCCCCATCTCCCTCTCTTTCACTCCATCTCTTTCTCTCTCCCTCCCAAGGTCCAGGCTTCACTTTGGCTTTCCTTCCTGTCCACACGCCGTTCTGCTTTGGCGCCAGCCAACCGCGAGTGAAAACAAACACCTCCAACTTTCAGAGTGCTTGCCGGATGTTGTGTCTCAGCGTCGAAGAAAGTGGCTGAGGCTGCTGTCTCCTCGGGGCTTCTCCAGCCCCCTGGAGCTCCTGGTCTCAGAGTCGACACGGATGCCACAGGTCTGGGTCCCAGCAGCCTCTTCCAGGATCTGGCACAGGCTGAGCAAAGCCGGTCACCCCAACCTAGCGCTTGCACCACAGGCTCTATTTGCTTTGCCAACAGACCCATCACTGTGGTTGAGCTAGGAGGGACCGTTTGTTTCTGCTTTTACAGTGCCAGGTGGGGTGGCTCAAGGGCTGGAGGAAACCCGCAGTGATGATGTCACTGTCCTGCAGCCCTGTCCCTCATGCAGCTGGCTGCCGATGCTGCCCATCAGCTGGGGCCGCTCCCTGGGACTGCCTGGCTGCCTCCCAGCCCAGCCGCTGGGTACCGGGGGAGCTCATCCTGTTAAACAGGGTTCTCTAGAGGAACAGACTCGTGGAGAATATACGTGCGCTTGTGCAGGGGATTGGTTAGGTAGCTTACAGGATCTGAGGTGGGAGAACAGGGGGATCCAGTGGCTGCTCAGCCCAAGACAACGGAAGCCACAGAACAAGAAGCAAGGACGCAGCCCCAGTCCATAGTCGAAGGCCTGGAAGCTCACCAGAGCTGCTGGTGCAAGTCTATGCTGGCAGGCTGAAGAAACTAAAGACTGATGTCCAAGGGCGATGGCGCAGACTGGAGCTCTTTCAAAATGGGGGCACTTCCTTCTTCTTTCTCTTTTTATTCCATTCAGGCTCTCAGCCTATTGGTTGGTGCCACCCATATCCGGGGTGGACCTCCTTCCCTTAGTTTGCTGGCCTACATGTCAATCATCCACAGACACACCCAGGACTGCACTTTACTCATCTCTTGGCATTTCTTAATCATTCAAGCTGACGTATCATGACTATGGTGACATCGTCCAAGAGAACACTGCAGAGGACGTGCATGGCGTTTGTGTGACCTTGTCTTGTCTTAGACGTTATATCACTTCACCTCCTCTGCGCTCTCCTGGCTGAGATGGCACAGGATCAAGCAGAGGGTACACGGGTCCTGCCCCAAGGTAGGAAGAGGGCCACCTCCACCGGGTAGGAAGATCGTGAGAGATGGGACACCTCCTAGTGGCCCTGCTTGGAAAAGACCATTTGCCAGAGTACCTGGTGAATGAGTGAATGTTAATATTGCTAAAGAATAAGCAATGCTGCTGTCTTCTGTCTTTGATAGCTCCCAGTGGATTATCCAAAGAGTTATTTCAAGCACCCACTGTTTCCAACGCCGGCACTGCTACACGCTGCTCAAGACCCCACTCATAACCATTGCTGTGATACAGAATGACCCTTACATGGTGGCCAGGGTGTGCCAGGGCCTCCTCAAAGGGCTCTGTGATATGAACTCCCCTGCTTTTGTGCCCACCTGTTGTTGCTGAGAAAAAAGCAGCCTTGTGGCCAGGATCTGAGTCCGAACATCGTGACACAGATGGGAGTTGCCCGTGTTTACACAGAGACTCGTTTTCTCCCCACCCCATCCTGTTTGCCACGCTTGGCGTTCTCCTTCTTGTCCTGAGCGTCTGCTCCCTCAGGGGGCCCAGTGACTTCAAGCACCCAGGCCTCCTCAGGACAGGTGCAGAGTGAGAGCGGGGAGAGCAGCTGGGAGTCTGGGCCCATCTACCATCGCACCCAAGACGAAGGCCCTGCAGGGCTGGGGTCCTCCTAGAGGCGGGCAGGACATCAGCACGGTTCTCTCCAGCCCTGCAACCCTGCTTTGAGCCAGAGCGTGTGGGGAGGGAGGAGCCGGCAGCTGAGACAGCGTCTGGGCCCACCGTAAGGCGGGGCCCCTGCCAGCTGTGGGGAGCAGGCCATTCCGGACTTGCTCAGCCTGCGGCCCCGCGCCTTGCCAATGCCTCAGATCTGGAGCAGGTGCTGGCAGATGCCTGCAGAATGAACAAACGCAAATCAGTCGCCAAGATCCCTAATGATGCCTGGGCTCCCTCCAACGCTGCAGGTGGTGGCTTGCTGAGGACCAGGGATGCGGGCACATCTTGTCCTTCTCATCCCAAGCACCCCTGTGATGGAGACCTGAGTCACGGTCTCTGTCACTGCCTCTTCAATTGCTAAAGCTGGTCTGTCCTTTCTGCCCACCCCCGTCCTCCCTGGAAGTGGTCTTTCTACCACATCGGCTGTGCGTCTTGCTCTTTCTCTTTTCCCCCAAGGCCCACCCACCCTCCCATGTCTGCAGAGATGGGTCACCTCCATAGCTGGGCCCCATCCCACTCTCCTGTCTTGGGGTGAATGGAGGAGCCTCATTTTCCAGGGCCCAGGGCTCTGTGGTTGACTCTTGGGAATCTAGTCCTGCCAGAGGAAGGATTCCCGGAGCTCTGGGGGGGCCACCCCACAGGGGCCACTCCTGTGTTGCCTCAGCCTGTGGCTGCTGCACCCAGGGGTGCTGCTTGATTTTCTCACCCTGGCACGGTCCCCAGCAAGAGGGGTGGGCAGCCATGGTGAGCAGTGTGGGTGGTGATGCCCAAGGCACCCCGAGAGTGTGCTTCCCAGCCCATCTGTTTCTGGAGGAGATGGCGAGGTGAGGACTTGGGGCAGGGCTGATTCTGTTCCCGGAAAGAGGGATGGGGTGAGCCCGGATCCCCCTCCCCAATTTTCCAGGCCCTGACTGAACCGAGAGTCGGTGCAGATGGCCGAGGCATCCTCCTGCAGGCTCCACGGCACCAGGCTGGCAGATGAGCCTCCCCAGGTCCATCCTCCCAGCCTGCAGCATCCACGGGCGGGGAGCAACAGGCGAACGTGATGGACAGCACGCTGTCATGGCAAGTATCGATGGAGCAGATGGATTCTCTTAGCAAGAGCAGGAGCCTCTCTCCATCCCCGCCACACGGCCGACTTATCCCTCAGCAGATGGAGGCCCCTGTGGGGCAGCGGTGGGCAATGCGGGCATCTCGCCTTTGGAGGGCCAGTGGGGATTTTCACACAGTTCCAGCCCCAGCCCCCTTCCACCTCAGGCCGACTCGGTTCTGCGAACAGCAAAGAAAGTAAGTCCTTTACACGTCCATGCAGGCCGATTTGGGAGTGTGAGGAGAGGGTGACAGGGAAACAGTCTATATTTAGTTGGGTTTCCGTTAAAATGGATTTTTTCAGCGCTCGCCATGGAGTGGGTGCCATGGGAATGTAGGGCGGGGTGACAGCGAGCGGACTCGGGAGGAGCTGGCTCTCGGGGACGCTCACACAGGTGTCTCTCTGCACTCTCTGCCCACTGTGCTCACCACCCAGGTGCCCTGCGTAGGCCTAGAACACCTCAGACGGGTGGCACATTCTCACTGGGCAGCTGTCCCTCCCCAGACTCCAGCCACCTCCACTCTGTCCTGCCTCAGTGTTCCTCTCCCTTCGCCCAGTTCCTCTGATCCTCCAGGTCAGCCACAGTCCCCGCCACCATGAAGCTGCAGAGATCCACACTCCAGGCATGGTGACTCCCGCCGTCAGCACCAGGGGAGGGACAGAAGAGGCGTGGGCCTCTCTAAGGAGATGGATGGGGTCGGGGCCTCCCTGGCTCTGGCCCGGTGATCTCGCTGTCAGGTAAAGAGAGTCTGTGGGGTCCCAGCCTGCTGCCAAGCCCAGTGTCCTTCAGAGGTGCATCTTCTGCAGGGTTCTTCACCCCTCTCTGTGGCATGAAGTTCCTCCACCTGACCCTTGGACTTGGTGGTCAGTAATACTGGCAGCACTTGGGCAACCCAATGACCTTCAGAGTTGTAGAGTTGTGAGTCCATCTGTCTGCCTGTCTGTCTCTCCAGCAAACAGCAAAGTCCAGGAGGATGCATACTTTTTTTTTTTTTGACTAGGTGAATTATACACTCAGTATCAAGTTCCAAAAGAAAATGAAAGTGTTTATAGTGCAAAGCAAGTCTTGCTGCCCGAGGCCTCCCGCAGGCCCTTCTCCTGGTCCCCAGCCCCAGGAGAGCCTCTGTTACAGTGTGGAGGAGATCATTAATAAAGGGATAGATATATAGATGGATGGTTGGGTCGGTGAGCGATTGTATAGATACATAGAAGGATGCAAAGAGATATAGATAACTGGATGGATGGATGCTGGATTAATGAATCAATATACAGCTGGATGGATAATAGATTCATGGGCAGGTAAATGGATGGATAAGTAGATGAATAGATAGATGAATGGATGCATCTTCATATACCCATGTCTATCATACACACATGTATACATACACACACATTTACACCTGTGTATATATGCATGTGCCTACATGTATAATATAGTATATATATACATGTGTATACTCACCCTTGAGACCCTAGAGTGGGTGTCGGCATTTTGTCCCAGTGATGGGAAGGTGACTAATATAGGGTATATACATGCTGAGCATGCACCAGTATATATATGCACATGTGTATGACTCATGTCTTTAGTGGGTTCAGTTCGTAAGTGACGGCTCCAAGGCAGAAACAGCATGCTGGAAGGGCCTGGTGGAGGAAGGCTGCTCTCTCCTTAGCAACCAGGAAGCAGTGAGAGGGAGGAAGATGGAGGAGCCAGGGACAAGAATGCATCTTTCCAGGTCATGCCCTCTCATCCTTCCAATCAGGCATATGAACTCATCAATGGATTAACCCACTGATGGGTGTGGCACCCTCGTGGTGTAGTCACCTTCTAAAAGTCCCATTTCTGAACACATGAGACGTTGGGGAATACTTTAGATCTAACCCATTACCTTCCACCCCAGTCCCCTGAAGGCTTTTGCCCATAGCATTATGTGAAATACACCTTGTCCATCTCTAAGTGTTGCTAGTCCTGACAGCTTCTACACTGCTGAAAAGTCCAAGTCCAGAATTTCCTCTGAGACTCAAGGCAAACTTCCAGCTGTTTTTAATCCCCCCATGAAAATCAAAAAGTTAAATACTCCCAACATCTCCTGGCACAGGATAAACGTTTCCAGTCCAAAAGGGAGAAATCGGTGGATAGGAAAGAATTGGACCAAAGCAGGACTGGACCCCACAAGGCAAATGTTAAATCCTGCAGTCCCATTTTCAGCCCTCGGGTGGGGTATGGTGAGATGTGAGCTTACCCCAAAGGCCTGGGCTGTCCCACTTCACTGGCCTTGCTGGCTTCCGCCCATGTGGCCTTTCCTGGGAGGGCCCCACTCACTCCTTGTTTCTTTCCTCAGTAGGCATTTCCCTTTCCTGGCATCTCTGACTGTCTAGGGTCTCCATTGTGCCTTTGGCTTTATTCCAACTGCTCTATTGTCCTCTCTGAATCTGGTTGGAAGTCTCCACGACTTCATCCCTCTTACATTCTGCCTGCCTCAAAAGCCAGCACCACACGGATGATGCCAGTGTTTGCCACCAATCTAAGCAGTAGCCAGGCCCTCTTGGACCACAGCTGCAGCGGTCAGGCCACCTGCCATCCAGGTGCTGGATGGCTAGCTCATGACACATGTTGCACACTGTGTTTCTGCCCGTCTACCCCCCTCCCATCCTGACACCCCCTCTGGCTCTTTCAGGGGCTGCCTATGTTCCGCGGTATGAGTTCTATTGCAGTGAATTTGACTCTTCTGCTACTGATGAACACAGAAGCTATTTCTAGTATTGTACAGCTTACATCCCTGCAATACACACCCTTGTGTCCTTGCACACAGATACATGTGTCGGGCTGACAGTGTCCCGCCCCAAGTTATGTGCGTCTTTATTCTGGCTGACATCACTGAACCTCCCAGAGTCGAATCAACTTTACTTCCACAATTTTATGTGCATTTCTTGACAATCACGTGGTGTCGAAAATTTGTATTTCTGATATAATTACTGAGCTTTTTAAAAAACTGGCATTTCAAATTTATTTGTATTTCTTTTTTTTTTTGGTGCCGGGGATCGAACTCAGGGCCTTGTGCTTGCAAGGCAGGCACTCTAACCACTGGGCTAAATCCCCAGCCTTGTATTTCTTATTTTGTTAACTCGTTATGTACTTTGCCTAATTTTTTCTGTTGTGTTCTTGGTCATTTTCTAGTGGATTTGTAAGAGGAGTTACAGCTTTGGGTCATTTTTAAATCTTTTTCCAGTGCTGGGAATCAAACCCAGGGCCTCACATGGTGGGTAGGCAAGTGCTCTACATTTCAGCCCCTCACAAGAGGATTTAAGTATTAAGGAAATTAGCCTTTTGTTGTATGTTGAAAGTACATTCTTCCCCACTTACTACTTGCCTTTTGACCTTT
>PVJO010022087.1:0-28730 GCA_004026905.1 Hystrix cristata | reverse complement strand
CTTCTCATCCCAACCTCCAAACACCCATTTGCCACATGTCATCCAGACCCCGCATGTACTTATGCGAACATATGCTCGTCTTCTGATTTTGATTTGCCTATAAAAATGAAATCCTATTATGCATATCAGGTTGCAGTCTTATTTTTACTCAAAATATGTCATGAATTTTTTCAAAATAACATGCTTATATAAATAGATAGGAGGCGGGTAGCTAGATACAGACCTTTTTCGTTCTTGTTAAGAGTTTAATAGAAGTCCCAAATATTAATTCCTACCACTTACCATTCTAATTTGATAAACATTTCATGTTTTGCTGCTACAATAAAACACTGATATAGTAAATATCTTTGTTCATAGCTTATATTCTTGAGGGTATTTCTGTGAAAAGGTTCTTAGAAGCGAGATTTGCTAGGTGAACATTTAAAGTTGATGATGGTAGCACGATGTTAGCTAAGTGTACTTTGCACTTACTTTAATGTGCCAGGTATTGTGAGAATATTATATTCACTATTTCATTTAACCTTCTCAACATTGAGAGAGAGTCTATCTAATATCGTCATTTCCGTGCAATAATATAGAGACCTGGAGAGGTTGAATCCCCTGCCCCCAGTCACTCTGAAAAATTAGTACCGATTTTCAGTCTAGCAGCGGGCCCGTTTCCTCACTCTTCCCAGCACAGGATGTGATTTGCGCTGTGAGAGCTGGAAACCTCAAGGCATCTCTCTCTCAGTTTGTTTTCTCCACCCACGAGATCAAGAATTCAAGCCTCAACTGCTTCCACACTTTGTCAGAACAATGTCTCTCCCACTCAGACGAGAGCGTCCTCTGGCTCCCGCCTCTAGGCTCCCCTGCCCAGTCCGCCTTTCAAAATGCCTGAGCGGTCACGCTCTCCCGGAGCCCTTCGATTTCTGCTCATCACCTCCAGGAAAAAATTCCTGACTTCCTAGTCTAACAGTTGAGGCCTTTGCTGACCACATCCTGCCAGTCTGTCCGAACCACCCTCCTTTCCCTGCACCCCTTGTCTCTTTCCCATCGGCTTTGACAACCATGCTGATGCACTTTCCACATCTAGACCTGTCTCACGTCATCTCCCTCTATCTGGAAAGCCTTTCTATCTGTCATTTGCCTGGCAAACTCCTACTCATCCTTCAAAGCCCCATTAAAAATGGCTCCTTCTGGAACCAGAGGGAAACGAAGAAGAAGAATACCAAAATGTTAAGTTACAGTGAAATTTTTGCCAACTAATATTTATTTGTTTTATACTTTTTGTGCTTTCTAAATGTTTTGCAATAGGCGATAATTACTTTGTAACTAGGAAAAATAAAATAACTTTAATTTCTTAGCATCTTTCAGTCTAAAGGACTTAATTTGTGCTTCGTGAATTAGTGCTTTAGGGTCCTGACCTAGATAATTCTAAATGACTCTTTAGGAACCTGGGCTCCCCTTTTGGTTCATATTCATGTCAAAGTAGGGATCCTTTTCCCGTGATAAAATTTCTAAGATTTCTGTCCTTCAATAAATGGTGACTTAATTAATGAGTTAATTCGTTAATTCGTTAAGAACAACTACAAAGCACGCACACAGCCTGGCTGACTTCTAAATCATAAGTTCTTTGTGTATCCAAAAGCAGATTCCTCCCCTGTCTCCCCAGCCGCGCCCCCACAACACACACAGAAACTGGGGACCATGTTTCGGACAAGCCCCATCACAGCATCTGAGAACTGGCCTCCAAAGGTGAAAGGTGCCGTGAGACAGAAGAAAGAGGCAGATAGATCCAGCATCGCACAGAGTGCAGTTTCTTGGGGACTTATGGACAGAAGCATGTCTTGGGTGGCGGCAAGACAGGCGGCTTCCCGCGCTCCAGGGCAAGAGGAAGGAGTTTACATGCTAAGCTGGCCAAAGATGGGCCGCAGCCAACCAAAGTGCTGCCTGGCTTTCTCGAAACTATTATTACAAGTCCACCGTGAGCTAAGAAGCAGTCCGGGGTCTGTGGCCAGCACACACTCAGCGGACACTCTGAGGACTCCGTCCTATAGGGTGTAGGGTGCACGTCAGGGGAACATGGCAGGAAAACGGTCTTCGCTACCGAGGTGGCTGTTGTCATGCTGAGCATGACGCTCAAGCGAGTCCTTACGTGTGACACCTTCGGGAGTCCTCTAACCTTCAGTCACAAGAGAGCAAGCGCTACACGTGGGGCCAGCAATGGTCCTGTGTCCCATTCCCAAAGGCAGCCCAGTTTGAGAACAGAGAAACGGAGGGCAGGGACCAACCCTGCTCTGCGCCGTGTTGTGCCATTCTGACCCTTCTGAGCGCTTGAAGATTACGGGGGAGCAACTTATGCGGCATCTTAGAAACATCTTTGGGCCCAGGTTGGTTTGAATAGCAATGTTTCACAGATGTCTCTTTTCTCCTTGGAAGGTGCTTGTATGGGTAAATGTGTATCAGTTATCTGTTGCTGTATAACAAATAGTTCCTCAAAACAACCAGCAGGTAGTACTGGCCCTTGAGTCTACAGGTTGCCTGGGTCATTCTGCTGCTGTCTTCTCTGGGCTCCTTTGGTAGCTGCCTGTGGCTGCAGAAAGGCCCTGAATACCCTTGGTGACAAGCCCAGGAGTCGGTGCCAGCTGAAGGCAGCGGCGTCTCAACCCTCCTCCATGTGGCTCCTCATCTTCCAAAAGCCGAGCCTAGCTTCCTTGCATAGTGGCCTCAGGGAAGTATCCCAAGGCTTTATCAAGCTTCTGCTCATGTTGTCTTTGCAGATGTTTCTCCGTCCAAGTGAGTCACCTGGCTAAACCCGGAGTGAGGGAGGCCTCTTGATGGGGGCAGTGGTAAGGAACTGTGGCCTCTTTTATGTCTTTCCCAGAAACCTCTGCAGGGGGGTTGCTCCAGGACACTCTTCTAGTGCTCAGAACCCCAGCATCATCCATACTTCACAACCCTGGACTCTTGACTTATGGATCTCTATGGTTTACAGATCTTCCGGCTCGCCCCCACCTCCCAAGGAGCCAGTGAACAGGGTCTCCTCTGTATGAAAGATTCCTCAGATCAGATTAATGAAATAGACCTAGCAAAACAGAGTCAAGCAGAGCACACCCGGCTTTTGCCCAGGTACTTGGTCTTGGAAAGTAAGTCACTGTGTCACCAGGAAGCCAGGACCTGAAGCTATGAGGGACCCTCATAAACCTCCTTGGTCATTTTGTGCCCTTGATGGAGGAATTTAGTCAAGACATGAAGGTGGCTGGCCGTTTGGGAGTCTTGTACGGGAAGAAGTCACCGTGAAGTCGATCTGGAGAGTTACGCCTTCCAGTGAGAAGGTGGCAGGTGCCACAAAGGCTTCCACCTGGTGAGTCTGGATATCTTTTCACACACACAGGAGTTCCTCCCAGGGTTTGAGGAATTAGTGATTGTAATGCTTATCAACATTCCACTTAGAAGTTCTTCCGGAATTGCAAAATGTCTTTGTCCTTTTTAGATGACTGGTCCTCCCTCAGGGCCCTTAGTCATATAAGAAACTTACAAAAGGAATTTATGAAAAATAAGTTCTTAATTTATACCAGGTCCCAGCCCGAGGCAGAAGGATCTTTAAAAACACATTGCCTTTCTTGATGTCATCGGGCCATAGGCTATGGAAGCCGGAATGCCGTATGCCTTGTTCTAGAAACAGCGGCCCTGTGTTTGGGGGGTCTGAGACCTAATATATGATTATAAATGTGCTGTACATTGAGGGCTTTGTTTTTCACTTACCTACAAATGTCAAAGCCTGCTATTTTAGCGTTTCAGGTACGCTAATGTCCAACTACCTTCCTAACAGCTGTGTGAACTTGGGCAAATCACTTTCCTCTTTAAGCCTCGGTTTTCTCATCTGCAGTGTGGGGGCTGTAATAGTACCTGCCTCATAAGGTTTTCATGAGTATCACACACAGTGCTGCTTATAAAATGCTCAGTTCAGCAAAACACCTAGCACAGAGCCAGAATTTAGGTACCATCTCATTTCGGATTCCTCAAAGCACAAGACTCAGATCATGTCTCATTTATGAGATCATTCCAGGAAGCACGATGGGAAGAGCAAAAGGAGAAAAGTTGGGAAAAGCTATTGTCCCAGGGGCCTCTCACTGTGCCCTCTGAGCAACAGCAGGGACAGAACATGAAAAAGGCTGGCGATCGGCAGCAGCTGTCTGCAGGCTCCCAGCCCCATCGGCAGAGGACGCCCCAGGAAGCAGAGACAAGCCCCTCAGTATTTCTGGGTGCCCCTACATGAGGAAGGAAGCCCACAGCAGAGCAGAGAGATGAAAGTGCTCTTGGAGAGACACGGTCAGCTTGCAGACCAACTCAGGAGGGCCAAGGGGGTAGGCAGAAGACCCCACACTTTCCGCTCCAGTTATCAGTGTTATTACTGGAAGGGCAAGTACGTGTAACAGGGTATATTATCTTGTGCTGCCCACTTATAAAGCATAACAGCCTATGACAAACAACCCAATCCAATTTTCTCCTGCGATGCTCCACTTTCAGTTAACTCCTGACCAGACTCCATGGTTCAAAGGAAAAAAGGGAATCTACCAGTTACTGACGACCTCTGTGCGCCACGGGCTGTGCTGAGCACACACTGCTTGCACAAGTCACGAGCTCAGGTTTAACATCTCCACTTCACAGTGATTAAAACTCAGGCACAGAGAGGTTAGGTGTCCTGCCCAAAACTGTAGAGACTGTGGGAGGCAGAAATGGGATTCAGATACACAAAATATGATGCTGGAGTCCATCATCTCAGCCTCCGGTGAGTAATGCTGAAGGTACATTGGTGGATGAAGGGGTCAGGAGACTTTCTTTTTTTTTTTTTTTTTTTTTTTTGGTGGTGCCGGGGATCGAACGCAGGCCCTTGTGTTACAAGGCAAGCACTCTAATCACTGAGCTAAATCCCCAGCCCCTGAGTCAGGAGACTTTCTGAGTGAGCTGGACCACGGGGCCTGAGGAGGCTGAGCGAGGACCTTATTAAATTCCTCTCCGGGGTCTCCTCCAAGGAGGATTTCCCTTCTGTTCCTGGGGACACTGAGGTAACAGTTCGCACATTCAGAATGGAATTGAGGTTAATGCAGATTGACTCGACAAAGTGCTACTGAGTTAATCAAGAGCTTTCATGCAGATTATTTATTTTGTCCTCCCCACAACCTTGAGAGGGAACTGTTTCGCTCTTTCTGGAACCATTCAATGGAGAAGCAAAGCCACACCCAGAGAGGCTGCACTGCAAGCTCCTGGCAAGTCAAAGACTAGACCCCAGATGTCTGATTCCAAAGCCCACAATCTCTGCTTGACCTCCCACGTTGTTCTAGCCTGGTACCCATTTATTTGTTCACCACTCATTCATCTATTCATTCACTTTTTCTTTTGAGCACATTGGGCTGATTTCTTGGGTTTGACTCTGCTTCTGGAAGTTCAGGGTAAAGGATGATATAAAAACCAGGCTTGACATACACGGCAAGATAAATATTGTATGATCTCATTTATGTGTGGAATCTAAAAAAGTCAAGCTAATAGAAGTGAAGCAGAATGGTGGTTGCCAGAGGCAGAGGATAGGAGACAGGAGCGACGTTGGTCAAAGGGCACAGACTTTCACATACAGAATGAACAGTGCTAGGCATCTAATAAACAGCATGGGCAGTAACGGATGTGTTACTTTGATTGTGGTATTCATTAAGATGAACGCATACCTACATCTACCTTTGTCAAATCATCACATTGTACACTTTGAATATGTTCAATCTTTGTGTGTCAATTAATTTTTTTTTTCTCCAGTGGTGGAGATCAAACTCAGGTCTCGAGCATTTAATTAAATATTTAATTTTTTAAAAAAAAGTAGACTCAAGGTCCCATCTCAAAGGTCAAGCAATTCTGCACATGTTGTATAATGTGGCTCCAACTTTTTGAACCCATCTCTGGTCTTGAATCAAGGTTCTGGTGCTAACTGAGGGACTCTACCTGGTCAAGCCTCACTCTTCATCTGCAAAACAAGATAATTAGAAAAAGCGCCGACATTATACAGCTGTTGGGAGGATGAAACAACATAATGTAGGGAGAGAATTTGGCACCACGCCTGGCACGCAGGAAGTACTCAGTAAAAATATGAGCCAGTATTTCCTTTATCAGTCAGGAAACACCATTCACTCTGAACCTGAATTATGGAGTCAGGGTTAGGGAACCAGAGAATTTTTGTTTTTGTTTTTGTCTCTAGCTCTTGGGCAGGAACAATCACTGAAAAAAAACTTTCCCCAGGGAATACGGGCCATGTTGTAAAGAAAATAACTGGGGCTGTGGGGAGGGGAGATATTTAGCTTCCAAGGAAAAGGAACTTGAGAAATGTCGAACCTTTATTCCTGCATCTGTGTTCCCTTTACCCTAAGAGAGTTTCCATTTAATCACACAGGGAGGGCAGACTCGAAGAGTATGTATTTGCATAATAAAAGAGGTGACTGAATTCAAACTTGTGGTCTTTACCTTTCAGAATCCTTGATCCTTTTGTTCTCCTTTCTAATCATTTCTGGCAGTTTTCTAAAAGGCTAAAAAATGTGGCACGGGGAGATACCAATTCAGGAGGAAAAAACCATAACGATAAAAAGGGTTAATTCACACTGTGGGCAGAAAGCCTCTCTTTCTCTTTTCCTGTGAAGGGCAAAAGCTGAAGGAAAAAGGGACTCAATTTCTGGTTTCCTTTTCTTTTTCTTTCTTCTCACCACCATGGCAGGGTTATTTCTTCAGAGTCAAAATTTTAAAATGTTCAGAATATACATCTGTTTTTTAAAACAAAACAAACACTAAAGCTACTCAATAAATGCAAGCAAAATACCAAAATACTTGGAAATGTACTTATGTTTCAATGTTATGGCCAGATGGAGATGCGGAAATGCACGGACTGAGGACTTACCATCCATTTTATTGTTTCAAAGCCCTTAGTTTGTTTGTGTCATTTCCATTTTACAGAGGAAGTGGGAAAAGAAGGGAAGGAGAGAGGAGAAAGAAAGTGAAATAACTCCTTTTCTACAATAAAGAGAAAAACAGAAGCAGATAGATTCTGAGACACACGCTAAGCTAGAGCTGATATCATAAATAGACACAGAAATATAAAGACCTATAAACCTCGAGGGAACAGGCGGTGACACGGGTTTGAGTAAGGAAATGAAGCCGCTGGTGGGAACGTGTCACCGTGGACAGTACTGGGCAAAACTACATATGACGGAGACAGCAGCAGTCTTTCTTCCTTTCTCTCTTCTTCCCTTTTTTTAAATTTCTGAGTATTGAATCCAGGGCCTTCACACTGAATACATCCCCAGCTCTTTCTTTGTTTTTTATTTTGAGACAGGGTCTAGCTCCTCCTGTCTCAACCTCCCAGAGTGCTGAGATTACAGATGTGTGCGCCATGCCCACCTGGCAGTATAGTTTCTGCATTTCCCCAGCTCCTCATACAGACACATGCGGAATAACTAGGAAAGCAAAAGAAAAAGGCCACAGATGGCATATGTAACAAAAGCAAGTGACTAAGCATCCCAGGCTGGAGTGAAACCTCTGATGGCCCCTGAGTCACAGCAGTGTGTCTCTCAGGATTCTCCAGAATGCCAGGGAGAAGACAAAGCCCCAGAGAGGGTCAAGTTGCAAGGTGAGCAAGGCAGGACATTGGTGCATAAATGTGAGGAAAGGCTTAAGATTCTATGGGGAGGAGACTCAAGGAGACAGCTCCCTGAAGGTACTGGCAGCTGGCTGCCCTGAAAGCTCACATTTATTTGAATACTTTGTGGAAATAACATGTAATAGTCGATTGAGCATGTCGGGTTGAGTAAGTAAACCCCAACTAAATTGGCTCAGCATAGTTCCGGGTGTGGAAGACCTACCCTTGGGAGGATTGTGGCCAGAGTAGTATAAAAAGGCACACGAAGAAGGAAGGCTTGCTTCTGCTTTCTTCAAAGCAGTTCCAGTCTTTGTCCTCACCTGGCACATAGTCCCCTGGCTTCCAGCGCAGACTCTTCAGACTTCTGGCACCGACTCTTTAGCCTTCGATCGCATATACTTCGGCTTCCTGATCAGACTCACACAGGACACTGCATGGAGCTCCAGGCCTTTGACTGGACCATTTGGATCCCCAGTGTGCAGAAAGACCTTTTGCACTTTTCCACACTGGACTCTGTGGGCAGCCATTGTAAGCCAATCTTGTAAATTCTTACATATTTTTATATCTCGTGTTGTTTCTGTTTCTCTAGTAAGCACTGACTGATACACAATAGAAGGGAGAAAGTGTATACTTTTTCTGGTTGGCATCCTGTCTTCCCTCCCATTAGACTGGAGTACTAGGACTGCATCTTGCAACCATGAGGACAGAAGATTCTCAGAGAGGTCACCTGGAAGTTCTGAGAAGGCAGAAGTAGGGGACCAAGGTGAGAAACACTGTTAAATCAAACTAAATTTGGCTTGAGAGAGGCTCTCAATCTTTTTACACTCTCAATCTTGGAGTGTATATTCATACACTCCAGTCTTTCCACAGTGACTGCAACCTCACTCAGTATATAAACAACCTGAAAACCTAATTTAGGAGTTTGCCTCTCAAGCCAAAAGAGGCCAACCCAAGCCCTCTTTTCTAGGACACCTTTGAGTCTCCCAGCCATGAGATCACCCCTCCCTAGTGATTGCTGTGCAGGCCCAGCGTCTGCAGCACAGAATGTTGATTGGCTGGTCGTGGTGCAGGGAGGCAGCAGCCCTGGGAATCAAGAACTCTTCTTGACTACAGGCAAGAGGGGGAAACTTACACATTTCAACTTTCAAATGCTGTAATTACTTTTCATGTTATAATAAGGCTTGATTTTAACAGAAAAGCGTTCATTCTATTTCTCGCCAAATCTGTGCCAAAGAGGCAGCTCATTCTCCCACATCCCTGGTGGTAGCCGCATGCTCTGGGAACACTAATCCTCGGGGGAGGCAGGGCCGTTTCTGTGTTGGCTTAGTGTCCACAGATAGAGGGCCGTTGAAGTTGTCAAGTACAGCACTTCGGCAAATCTCCTCCCTGTAAGCCTTCAGCCCCCCCCCCACACACACACAAATGAGGCTGTTGGAGTGTGCAGGTCTCCCTGCCTCAGTCTCTTGGGACATCATTCTGAAGCAGTAGGGAACTTCCTATTGCATCCTGAGCCCATTTCTCTAATCAACTGTACACTCACCTGGAATTGAGGGAGACACAGATGGGGCCCACCTGAGTGTAGCTTCATGAGCTGGTTGTCAGGGGAAGCCTCCAGCTGCACATCATTTTCCACATCTGCTTCTCATCAGGTCCTCTCACGAACCCTGGGAGGTGGAAAATTAATCTTTGCATTAAATTATGCCTAGAAAACTTTATTCTTTCAAACAGAAAAGAATTAAGTTGGACCCTTACATCATGCCACATATACAACAACCTGTTGAAAATCTCACTGCATACAAATCCCAGTTTATGATGGATTTTGTTATATAACTATAGACCTTGCTCCTTTAGTTAAAAGTACAAAATTAATAGTTACCACAGTCTGTCAGTTTCACAAATGAATTTGATGCTATTGTTATCGCTAATGTACAACTATAACCAGGGTGTCATACCTGTTTCAATCAGTTGTACTTTCTTGAGTGACAATACTATGATTATCTGAGGTCATAATCATTGACATAGTACAACATCAAAAAAACTAAGTGCTGAGCCAAATAGACAGAAACTTCTCATCTCTATTTAATCTGGAAGGTAGGATCTTGAGACAGACACAAAAGCCAAGAACCATCTTTACCTAGAAGATATCCCTGATACTTGAATGGATATTTTCTAGGAAAGCCTTGATACTTGTCTTAAAGTTACCTACCATAAACAAACTATACAAATCAACACAGAAAACAAAATAAAATGGAAATACAAACACACATGCGCGCGCGCACACACATACACAGACACAGAGAGAGAGACAGAGAGAGAGAGAGAGAAATGACAAGACACAGAAGTAAAATACAACCCCAGACCCCCCCAGACTTATCAACAAAGAAAAGCCCAGGTCCTGATGGATTCACAGCTGAATTCTACAAGAAATTCAGAGACGATCTAATACCACTACTTCTCAAACTTTTTGATGAAATTGAAAGGGAAACAATACTCCCAAAGTCAATCATGAAGGGACTGGGAATTTAGCTCAGTGGTTAAAGTGCTTGCCTACCAAAGTCAATCATGGAAGCAAGCATCACCCTGATACTAAAACCAGAAAAGGATCCAACCAAAAAAGAGAACTACAGGCCAATTTCCCTAATGAACATAGATTTAAAAATTCTCAATAAAATACTGGCAAAAAAGAATGCCATGAATTATCAAGAAGATTTTCCACTACGACCAAGTAGGATTCATCCCAGAGATGCAGGGATGGTTCAACATACACAAATCAATAAATGTAAGTCACCGTATCAACAGAGTCAAGGACAAAAGTCACATGATCATCTCAACAGATGCAGAAAAGGCGTTTGACGAAATCCAACATCCATTCATGATTAAAAAAGAAACCCTGCGGAAATTAGGAATAGACAGTCTATATCTCAATATGAAAAAGCTGTCTATGACAAACCAACAGCCAACATTATACTAAAGGGTCAAAAACTGAAAGCTTTCACTATTAAATCTGGAACAAGACAAGGATGTGCACTATCACCACTCTTATTCAATATAAATCTGGAAACATTAGCCAGGGCAATTAGACAATAGAAAGAAATAAAAAGAATAAAGATAGGAAAGGAAGAAACTAAATTATCATTATTTGCGGATGACATGACACTCTTTGCAGAAGATGCCGAAAACACCACTAAAAGACATAGATTTGATAACCAAATTCAGTCACGTAGCTGCACACAAAGTCAACACCCAGAAATCAGTAGCATTTCTATACACAAATAACAAATTCACTGAGAAAGAAAGTAGGGAAGCTACACTATTCACAATCATATAAAAAAATTAAATATTAGGAATCAATCTAACAAAGCAAGTAAAAGACCTTTACATTGAAAACTACACTACTCTAAAAAAGGAAATTGAAAAGGATATCAGAAAATGGAAAGATATCCCCTGTTCTTGGATAGGAAGAACCAACACAGTGAAAATGGCCATACTTTCTAAATTATTACACAGATTTAATGCAACCCCAATCAAAATTCCAATAGCATACTTCACAGAACTAAAGAAAGCAATCATGAAATTCATCTGGGACCAGAAGAGACCGAGAATAGCAAAAACAATCCTGGGCAATAGGGGTAAGGCAGGGGGCATCACAATCCCTGCCTTGAAATTATACTATAGAGCTACTGTGATAAAAACAGTATGGTACTGGCAAAAAGACAGACCCCAAGATCAATGGAACAGGTTAGAAGATGCAGAAATAATTCCAAACACACTCAAGTACCTCATCTTGGACAAAGGAGCCAAACATCCACACTGGAAGAAAGACAGCCTCTTTAATAAATGGTGCTGGAAAAATTGGCTTGCCACATGTAAAAAACTAAAACTAGAAACATGTCTCTCACCATGTACTAAACTAAAATCAAAGTAGCTCAGAGATCTAAACATTAAAGCAGAAACACTAAATCTGCTGGAAGATACACTAGGAAGAACTCTTGAAGACATAGGTGTAGGCAAGAACTTTATGAACAAAATTCAGACTACATGGGAAAAAATGCAAAGAATCAGCAATTGGGATCACATCCTACTAAAAATCTTTGGCACAGCAAAAGAAATCATGGAAAGAGTAGAGCAAAAACCCACAGAGTGGAAAAACTTTTTGCCAGCAGTTCCTCAGACAAAAGTCTAACATCAAGAACATATAAAGAACTCAAAAAAAAAAAAAATCAGACCCCCCCCAAATTTAAAGATCCAATCCAAAACTGAGCATCTGAAATGAATAGACATTGCTCAGATGAAGAAATACAAATGGCAAATAAATATATGAAAATGTGTTCAAGCATCACTGGTCATTTGATAGATGCAAATCAAAAGAACGTTAAGATACCATCTCACTCCAGAAAGAATGGTTATTATCAAAAATCAACCAATAACAAATGCTGGCCAGGCTGTGGGGGAAAAAGGAACCCTCCTCCACTATTGGTGGGAGTGTAGACTGGTCCAACCACTGTGGAAATCAGCATGGAGATTCCTTAAAAAACTACAACTAGAGATTCCATTCAACCCAGCTATACCTCTTCTTGGTATCTTCTCAGAAGAATTAAAAACATCATACTACAATGATACATGCACAACCATGTTTATAGCAATACAATTTGTAATAGCTAAGTCCTGGAAACAACTCAAATGCCCAGCAACTACTGAATGGTTAAAGAAGATGTGGGTTTTTGTTTTTGTTTTTTTTTAAATATAATGGAGTACTACTCTGCCATAAAAAAGGATAAACTTGAAACATTTATAGGTAAATAGATGCACCTCGAGAACATACTCCTAAGTGAAATAAATCAGACACACTACATAGCAAACTGTTTCTCTGATATGAGAAACCACAAGTGTAAATAAAGACAAAAAGGTATAATAGATACTGTGAAAAAGAAAGACAATATTCAAATGGGAATAGAACTAGAGAGGGAAGAGGGCGAAAGGAAGGAAGGGAAAGAGAAAAGACAAGGAAAAATGGAAAAATATAAATAATGCTACTATAAATAAGGAGGGGAGGGGGAGTGAAAACAGGGGTGGGGAAGGGGAAGAACCAAGATATATAATGCACAGGTACAAATTAACTATGATGAATGTGATCATTATGTTTATCTACAATGTTCCAATAAATGTTCTTGGTAAGAAAAAATAAAAGAAAAAAGTCAGACACCAAAGACTATATGTTATATGATTTCATATCTATGACATGTCTCTAATAGACCAGTCCATAGAGATTAGTAATTTGTAGGGAGTAAGACAAGGAAGAAATGGGGAGTGACTGCTAATGGATATGAAGTTTCTTTTGGGGATGACAAAAAGTTTCTGGGGTTATAGCGGTGATGTTTACATCACTAATTATATGCTTAGAAAAGGTGAATTGTAAGGATGTACTTGATTGTACATTTAGAAAGAGTGAATTTCATAGAATATAATTGCACATCAGATTTTTAATGAGGAACCATGGGAGCTGCAGAGCCGCTCTCTCTGCCTCGCCTGTCAGCACTTGCACTGTGCCCACCCAGAACAGGCTTCCACCCCTAAAGCCATGTCCGTCTAACCAATTGGACTTATTGCTCCTTCTTCAGCCACACCCAGTGCCCAGAGTGCTCCTTTAGAAACACAAATTACCTGGTGTCCCTCCCCCACATAAGTCCACTCCAGGCCCTTCCTATTGCACTGGGAATCACACTCAGTCTTTCATGGCCTGCAGGGACCTGTGCAGTGTCTCCCCTACCTCTCTTGACCTCCCCATACATTGACTTTCTCCTCATGATCGTGCTCCAGAGGCACTGGGCTTCTCTCTGGTCCTCAAGATGCCAAATGTATTCCTGTCTTGGAGCCTTCTGTTTCCAGTCGTCTCTCTCAAGGTTACTGTTCCCACATATCCTGTGGATGGCTCCTCCTCATTCTGGGAGCAAGGATCTAGCCTAGCACCCAGCACATAGTAGGACCTCAGTAAGTGAGTAAGCAATGAATAAACAAATCACCATGCATCTGCCATTTACCAGGGATATGCCCTTGCTGCCAAGTTGCTTCACCTTTGGGACCTTGTTTCCTAATCTGCAGAATGGACCTTCATGGGACTATTTATGGGAACTTGATAAGATGATGCATATAAAGGCCAAGTGGGAGCTTCTTTATTTGTGCAAAGAAATCTCCAAGTAGGAGGATACTTTTGTAGTTTGATGGGACTATTTGTATACTAGGCCTCCATAGGAATTGGGGTTCAGGTCCCATGATCAAAGGGGGTCCAACCACCACAAGCCCAGGACAGAAGTATCCAAGGCAAAAAACACATCTCCTTCACTTCTGTGCCCCAGCAGAGCCACTGAGAGCCACAGTCTCAGGGTCCGTGTTGTTGGATCCTCTTAGGAAGCCATATAGACAAGCAAGGGACTTCCTGGAAGCTTGTCAAACACCTTGCTGGGAGTTTTCCTGCCTGGAACAGCAGACTGGAAGGCAGGACTCAAATTTCCAGGACAAAAAGAAAAAAGGGGACTTTCGGCAAGGGTCCAGCTCCACAACCCTGATGCGAGGAAGTAATAATCACACCGTCGGCATTGAGCCTGGGGAGGCTGCATGTGGCCAGGGCCTGGAATCCTTGGGCAGGAAGCTGGCCCGGCCTGGCAGCTGACATGGCCTTCTGAGATCCTGGAGGGAAGCCAGGCACATGCCTGTTCCCAGCCTGGCCAGACTGCTGCATAAAGGTACAGGTAAGGGGAAAGGTGGGTACTTTTTACCTTTTGATCTTGGCCAAGTCACATAAACCCATTTTCCTTCTTTAGGTCTAACTTCCCCATGCTGGCAAATGGAGTTGAAGTGCATGTTCCAGCTCTAACATGTTGAGAAGGAAGTAAACTTATGACCGTAGGAGGACTCCAGAGCCAGGGTCCTGGGGTGCAGCAGGCCTCGATCTCGCCAGCTGTGCTGCCTCTTTGGAATTCTTTCCTCGTCTTGCCTAAGAACACAAACCTTCACTTCGTGGAACCATCCAAAGGGCAAAGATGCTGTGGTGAATATTTTAGAAGCAATTATATATATATATATGTTTGGGGGGCTGCTGGGGAATCAAACTCAGGGCCTTGGGCTTGCTAAGCAAGCGCTCTACCACTTGAGCCAAGCCCAAATTATAAAAAATATTTTTCAACATCAGGATAGGAAAATATTGTGAATAAGGCATAAAAAGTACATACTACAGGGGAAAAGAGTTGATTTGATTAAAATTGAAAACTTCTGCGTAAAAATGACCAATAACAAAAGGAAATGATTAGTCAAAGGCAGGGAGAAAATGCTTTTCTCATAAAAAGGGATTGAGGAAAAATTATTACAAAGAATTCATGTATGTCAAGTACAAAAAGACTATGATCCTAAATAACAAATGGAAAGTGATTCTATAAAAATAATGAACTTATTCAGAAATGCATATTGCAGTGGGAACACAAGTGGGCATATCCAGAGAGGCAAAAGAATAAAAATATTTTTAAAGGTAAAATGAAAATGCTTACATAAGTTGTCTTTCATTTGTTCCTTAGCTGGAAGGTAGTGTCAGTCCGCATTTGGACAGGCAGTTGCTGCCCTAAGAAGTATTTTTTCACTTAAGGCTGTGGTTGCCTTTGCACAAAGATTGTAGTTCTGCCAGAGTTTCTTAGGCTCGTTCTTGTGATCAGGTATATGTACACGAGAGCTCCCCCCCACCTTTGCACTGATTTATTATGGTATTTTTCTCAGGGTTTGACATATGTGACTTCATTTTGATTTTGACGACTTTCACAAGACAAATGGCCAGATGAAGAATGAATGCAACAAATGAGAAACTCAAAGTAGAGACATCAAGAACCTAAATGCAACCAAAAAAATGCTCTGTATCCTTAGTTATCAGGGAGGCGCAAATTAAGGGAAGATACTGTTTTGCCTCCAGTGGATCAGCAGAACTGTAGAAGTCTGACTGTGCGAGTTTTCAGAAGACGTGAAATAACAGACGTTGTCTCATACAGCTGGGGAGTATCAATTGATTCAACTACTCTGGACTGTGAACTTCACTTTTAGGTATATACAGGCATATCCTCTAGAAAAGTCTTGTGTAACTACACAAGCAAGTGATATTAGGATTGCTTTGGATAACCCCAAACTAGAAAGTACCCAAATGCTAATGAACTATAGAATGCGGGAATTTGCAAATTCTTCTGCCAGAGGCCAGATAATACATATAGTTGTCACTGGGTATCCATGAGGGATTGCTTGGTCCAGGACAGCTTGCAGATAACGAAAGTCTGTGTACACTCAAATCTTTTACATAAAATGGTGCTATATTTGCAGATAGCCCATGTACATCCTCCTGTACACACTAAATCATCTCTGGGTTACTTATAATACCTGACACAATATAAATGCTATGTAAATGGTTGTTATGCTATATATTGTTTATGGAACAAGAGAAGAAGGAAAAACAATCTGCACATGTGTGGTACAGGTGCAATTGTTTTCTTGAGCATTTTCAATCAATAGTTGATTGACTCTAAGAACAGAGCCCACAGACACGGTGGGTCTAGTGTACTCAGGCTTTGTGGGTTTTACAGTCTTAGAGTCACAACTCAGTTCTGCCATTGCAGAGTAAACACAGCCATAGGGAACATAAAAAAGAACAGGTATGGTTGTGCTCTAATAAAACCTTATTTACAAAATCTATAGGCACTGGGTTGGATTTAGCCCATGGGCCGCAGTTTGCAGACTCTCGGGAAGATGATTATATTCTTTGTGGTATATTCATACAAAGAATAGCATACAGCAATGAAAATGTTTCACGACAAGGTGGAGGAATATTCAATACATTTTTGAACCAAAGAAGCCCAGATACAAGACAATTCATACTTTCGATTCAATCTATAGAAATCTCGAAACCATGCCAAACTAAACTACAGTGTTCAATGAAAGCCATCTAAGAGAACTATAGAGAAAACTAACTAGCCAGGCATGGTGGCACATGTCTGTCATGCCAGCACTCTGGGAGGCTGAGGCAGGAGGATTGCAAGTTTGAGCCCAGCCCGGACAACTCAATAACTTAGCAGAATTTTGTCTCAAAATATAAAAGGGCTGGGCCTGTAGCTCAGGGTGAAGACCCTGGTTTCAATCCCCAGTACCAGAGGAAAAAATAAAGAAAATTAACTAGAGATGACAGTGAAAGTCAGGATCATGGTTGTCTTTAGCAGGATGGAGAGAATTGTAATTAAATGGGGAGCACAGGAGGCTTCTGGACCACTGACCGTTTCGTATTTCTTGACCTAGGTAGGGGATACGTGGATGTTCATTTTAGATTGATTCGTTGAGCTGTACGTTTGAATTATATGTACTTTTCCTAATGGGCACTAATTTTCACCAAAATAAAAGCGTTTTAAAATGAGAACCTTAAATGTTGTTTCGCACATCCCAAGTATTTTCTTCAACTGTGTAAGAGGCGTTTCAAGAGCAAGTCGCTCCAGGGAAGGCATCTGCCTGGGGCTGACTGCAGAGCCCGGCTAGACTAGAAAGTGTAGGAAGGAAGTGAGCAGTTAAGCCCAAAGGAAATGGCCCTGGGGGACTTGGCACAGTGTGGAGAGTCAGGAGAGATGGCTTCAGGCTCAGAATCACATCTTCTTTAAGAGGGAAGCGCAGGGTTAAAGCTGACATCTAGAGTCTGGGCCAGAATCTGACACATAAATGGCATCTCCACATCCAATCTGTTCCTATTTAAGCCTCCTTGAATTCCTCTAACCCTGTTCTGGAGGTGGCAAGTTGTTAAAGGGTAGTTTCCCTAGTTAACGAAGACTCACACTCTTCTCAGGCTCAGGAATGACATGGCAAATGCTAAACACGTGTGTACGTGTGTGGTTTTGCAAGTGCATTTATGCATGTACATGCTGAGCATTGGAAACAGGTCTTACAGATGTTTGCAGGATCACATAATGCTAACATCAGTTTGGAAATCTTGTTGGCAACCAAGAACCTAACGTGTCCCAACATTTGTCCTCATAAGATGCTATCAGAAATATGAAGTAAGTTTTCACAGAAAATTTGTCATCGCTGTGTTACCAGCCCCTGGTGAGAACTTGGAAACTACCTAGTGTTCAAAAATAGGAAATCATTTAGTAAACCAATTCCAGACACATGATGAAATATCTTGCGGTCATTAAAATTCTATTTAGGAAGAGCTAGTAATCACCGAAAGGGGAACAGGATACAAAATTGAAATTATGGGATGATTACAAAAGCAGCAAACTCATACACAGAAAAATACAGTAAAAGGAAAGTCAAGAACATGGTAAAGGAGTTATATTCAGAGGGCAAGTATGAAATATGGGTGTTTTTTTCCCCTTCTACTTTCCTAGAAGGAATTTTCCCAAATTTTCAAAACAATGTGATTTTTTTTAAAAAGTAGAAAAGTGAGTAAATACAAATGTGAGCATTTTTACATATATGTAAGGCAAAAATTGTGAAGTTGAGCTTCCTGGTACAGGAGGGTCAAAAGTGAAACTGAGGCAAAGAAAAGAAAGCCACCATGAGTTGAATCCCTTCTGTGGCTTCTATCTCTCCACAGTGCGCAGGTCGTGAATTCCAGAATCAGGATTCATGTGCATTTCCACAAACGCCAAGTCTGTGCTCTTTCCCTGACCACCTGCCTCCAAATACCTCCTCTTGCTGCCCCGCCATCATCATCCATCTCCTCCACGCGAAGACACTCTTTCTGCACAGCTCCGAAGGTAGGGTACTTCCTCTAATCCCCTCTGTAAAACCTTGTTATGTCAGTGGCATATCTGCAGTTGATGCTGCTACAGACTGGAAGACGTGTTATAATTGCTGCTTTTAATGCGTTGTTAACATGTGCTAGGGACTCTGCGTAGATCTACCAACTCCACAGCCACTCTCCAGAGGAAATACTCCCCCTACTGCTTTACAGAAGAAGATGAGGCTCAGAGAAATGAGCACACGCCAGAGCAGCCCAGACGCCAACGCCCAAGCCAGGGCTGGCCCTCTAAGCATTGTGCCCTCCGGCCTGTCTCCAAAGCATTCCTCCTCTGGCACTCCACAGCCCTGACTTGCACCCTCTTTTCCCACCACCTAAGCCCTGCCACAGATGAGCTTCCACACCTGCCTCCGATACACACATCTCAGAGCAAGGAAGGTCTCTCTAGACAATGAACAGATACTTCTAAACTCACTCATCAAATCTCCTTCTAAGGGACCACCCATCCTTTGTTATCAAGCTTTCTTTTTCCTCTAGAGTTGAATTTGTCTCTGCTTTCATAAACATGTTACCCAAGGCTGACCAATTGAATTTCACATTCTCTTAGTCATCATGACTGGGTCAGAGATGGGAACTTGCCTCAAGCAGAGAAATTTATTACCCTTTGAAGCTTTCTGCAAATTCAAGAAATTCAGACTCTTTCCATCTACAGAAAAATAAGAGGGAAAGTGGAGGGGCTGGAGCTGCTGCAACCATCTTGTGATAAGAGGCCCAGTAATGGAGTCAACACTAGAGATGCAGAAAAGGAGAGAGAAAAAAAAATCTGCATCAAGTCATGCCAAGCTGAAATAATTCTGTATCTATGCTGGTTTAGGTAAGATGTTCTCTGCTGAAAATTTTTCACAAGTCCCCAGGGTCTGGTAATACGTAATGTCTAAACTCCACAATTGGGTACACAAAGCCTCCCTGCTCCAGCTTCAACCTGCAATTTCAGTTTTCAGGCTTTTTACGTGCTCCTGTAATCCAATGTGCCATCTGTTTTATATCACTCACTCACAAAAACCAGTAATTTTCCCTCTTAGCAGGTATGGTGCGTGCTGTATCTTCCGCATCAAATGGTATGCTCCTGCTACACCCATCAGCAGGAACAGAACTATCTAACAGTCGTGGATGCCCAAAGACTCTGAGTTCCCATCACTAGCAGTGTCACAGGGAGGACGAGGGCCTTCAAGGGACACCACAGAACAGAGCAAGGCTCCGCGGGGAGGGGTTGTTTCAGCTGCTGTTCCTAGGGCCTGGGGTTCACGAACACCTGAGAGAATCATCAGGAGGCGATTGTTAAGGTCCAGATTGGCCGATCTGAACTTCACTCCAGACCTATGCAATCAGATCTCTGGAATCACTGTCGCTTTACTTCACTTTCCGGATGATCCTGTTGTGTATTCCGCACACCAGGGGCCGTGTTAGCAGGGCAGATGTGCACAAACTCAGAGCTCTGTGAGCACTAACTCAGGTATCGGTACCAGACAAGGTCAAGGAGTTCCCCAAAGAGGAGGTGGGAACTTTGATTCAGCCCACTGAGTAGGTTCTTGACCCTTGTTGCGGAAAAGAACTTCAGAACTCATAAATGAGAGGCCCCGCAAGGTTTTGTTAGACAGAGTTAAAGAAATACTGTTATGGTTTAGATCTAAAATGTCCCACCAGAAACGAATGTGTCTGTAAGATGATTGGACCACAGAGGCACCATATTCATTAATGGATTCGTCCATCGCTGAGCTCAGGAGCTGAATGTGCTGTTAGGGGTGGGCCTGGTGGAGGTCAGTCACTGGGAGTGTGACCAGGAAGGAAGTGTTCTTGCCCCTGGCTCCTCCCTCTTCTCTCTCTGCTTCTTGGCTACCACATATTGAGCAGAATTTCTCCACATGCCTTTTTGCCATGCTGTTTCTGCCATGGAGCCAACCAATCATGGACTAAATCCTGTGAAAACTATAAGTCAAAATGAACTTAAATTGTGGGTATTGAGTGTTTTGTCCCAGCCATAGGAAAGTGATAAATACAAACACACAGAGAAAACAAAGTGCAGGTGCTCAAGAAAGAGGTCCATTATGGTCTGGAGCTGGGAATATTCATGTATAGAGGGAGAATATGGGAGTCATGGTGCACGGCCTTGACAGAGGGATGGCTGTGGGGTCATAGTCTTGCCAGGGAGGAATAGAAAGAAAGCTCCTTCCCACCTAACATGCATAGGGGCTTTGGATTATGAGCAACAGAAACCAACCTTGGCTGTAGAGTGGCTCATACATCCTGATAAGAGAAAAATTCTGAGATGTCCCAGATAGAATTGCAAGGATCAGAAAATGTAGGGGAAGCCAAAAGGAAGAGGTTAATCAGCTAACATCTGAGGGCTGAAACCACCGAAGACCATTTCTGAACATATGTTAAGATCTTAACTCAAATCCTGTCATGACTCCCCAGATCTCATCACATCCTTCTTACAACCTAACCAATCTGGAACCCGCAGGTACTTCCCCACAGAAACTATCCTTCTATGCCAAAGCCATCCCTACCTCACATTGTCTCACCTCTCTTACATTTATCCACCATAAGATTGGTGTGAACAAACATGTCTTCCTTTCCCAAGTTCTTGTAATAAAAAATACCCCCAGGGCCTTCGGATACTCTCCCAACTGTTACGTGACCCTGCTGCTTGGAGTTATACAAATGTGTCCCAGGACCCGATCCATTTCCAACTAGCCTTGGTGACAGCTCCATATATCCTTTTATTTCTGAGCTCTCTCAAACATTGAAAAGGACTCTTGGCTGAGATTCCAGAAGGAAAGAACCTGGGTGGGGTCTGAACCAACAGCAGAAAACCAAGGACAGCCTTGACTCCAATGTCTTTTGTCTTCACAGACATCCTAGCAAATAGAGATTCCCCAGGGGTAAGGACAGAGACACTAGCGTCTTTGCTGCGGGGTGGGGGAAGGGATGGAGTGTACTTGGTTCATCCATGGGATGAGGGATGGGCAAGGAGAGTTCTTGTAGAAAGTGAGGGCATAGTCATCAAAGAAACAAAGGGAAATTGGGAAGGTAAGAACAACAGACATCACTAAACCTGTTTGCCTGGAGGATTCCCTAGACTGCCAGCTCCAAGGTCAATTCCACCTGAAGACACGGCCATGAGTCCTCTCCAACCTAAGAGAAGCTCTGATTTACTGTTCCTGCCTGGGGGGGAGAGGAGGGGACATTTGAACAGGGCTCTGTGGAATGACATGTTAAAGGTGACATCTCTCTTGGGGAGACAAACGTTTGACCTGCACAAATGAGCTTAACCTCTGTGCTGTCATCCTCTGACCTGTAAACACTCGTGGTCACGTCTTTCCACCGCTGCTCCACCACGCCAATTCTGAGCATTTCCAGGTCAGAAATGCACCTCTGCTCATCAGAGGTGCAACCCCATGAGTCCCCACAGGGCCGGCACATAATTGGAACGCAGTGAAAATTCATTTCATGGAATGTGATGCCATCCATCCTAAACAATCCAGATCACAATCCTAAAATTTTTTAATGTGTCTTTCTGTATTCATTTTAAAGTCCAGGATGAGTTGAGTGACAAATTACAGAATTTTTTTCCCAAATGCCTTTCAAGTCACACAGCCAAATCAGTGCAGCAAATTATATGTAATCAACGAGGAAATCAATAAGTACTGCAAGTGCATTAAAGAGTTTAGCAGATTCATTATGTATTTAGCACATTCAGTCCAATTTGCAGGAAGTTCAGAGAGAAACAGGTTTGCATGTAAACAGTGCTGCTAATAGACTCCGGAGTGGCCTCTCGGGGGCTGCGCAGCCTGCCGAGATGAGGGCAGGTCGGGAGAGCCGTTCACCATCCTGTGCACTTTGGCCCGGACAACCTGGCCATCCTGTGCTGCAGGGGTCTGCCTCCAAGGGCAACAACAGTAATTTCAAAGGCTCTTTGGCTTGGAAATTCTATGGGAGATAAAAGAAGGGAGAGGAAAAGGAAGGAGGGAAGGGAGGATGGGAGGGATAACCCTTGGAATTCTGTCCTTTCCTGCAATTTCTCAGCTGCCTCATGTCTCTGGAAAAGGGTCATTTGCTAATTCATTCAACAAACATTCCCCAAACATTTGTACTGTTTAGGTCACACGCCAAGTTCCAGGGCACTGGCAAAGTCAGACCTACACCTTCCTGCAATCAACTCACAGCCTGGTGGGGGCTGCAGACCCTGGACAGCATAGCCCACCTCAACTGGAGGCTTGGATTCCCTCTGCCTGGGGCGGGGGAGAGGGGACACTGCCCAGGGCCCCGAAGGAAGGATGAGGAGCAAGTAAAGTAACATCACAGGATCAACAGACTCAAAGACACAGAGGCAAAATTATGCCTTTGAGGAACAAGAAGGTGAAGGTCCCCACAGGGAGGCCAAGTGATTTGCCCAAGATCACCCAGCAAAGAGTGGCGGCTGACTATGACCCCGGACTCCCTACCCCAAAGGCTTTGTGAACGCCCTTCTACCACAGATGTCTCGGTCACCTCTGGCCATAAATCTTTCCATGTCCAATTTCTGAATTGGCTGAGAAGTGGCATCAATTTGGAAACCAATTTTGGGAACTCATTATAATCCCCTATTATTGATTTGAAACAGATGACATCAATCAAAGATTAATTCGCATGGACACCTGCCCTCATTTATGGCTCCTGCGACAGACGTGGCTGATCAAGCCCAGCACTCCTCCCCACTGCTTCCTCAGCCTAGCACTCCAGGCAGCTAGTTAGAGACGACCAGCCGCTCCAGTGAAATCTGAGTTCCTTCTCCGACACAAGTGTTAAACTCTGTGGGCTGCGGCCAAGGCCCAAGCTTTAAATGAAGTCATAAAGGGGAAAAGAACAACTATCCAGCTCAAGTTCCAAGAGGTCAGAGGATCCAAGCCAGTCACCAAGAGCAACAGCACAAAATTTAGCAGGAATCACAGGTTTCTGATTGGTAGTTCCCAGCTGTATTAGCCACAGAGTCCCTGCAGACAGCCAGAAGGAGTGGGGCAAGGGGAAAGGTAGGCCTCGTCTCAGAGCAGCTGCTCAGTCCCAGCCAAAGGTTGCCATTCAGAGCATGAGCCCTGCATTGTCACACATTCAGAGTTTTCAAGAAAAGCCAGAAATCTAGCTTGTCAAATTGTCATCTCATAGTATTTAAATGTTTAATCATGTTTTTAAATATTCCAAATTTTTTGTCAAGGTCAACCAAAGGCTGGCTGCTTCAAACCACAGGTTGAGTGTCTAATTTTGCTTTCATCAGTCTCATTTCCCAAACTTCTTGGCATTTAGGGGTGGTCATGTGACTAAGTTCTAGCCAACAGAAGTACTACATGGAATTACCCGGAAGTGTTCTGAAAAAGGAGGAAGTATATCCTTCCTGATGCCTGGAAAACAGAAGTAATGGCTTTAGCTTCAGCAACAATATTAGATACTGAGGAAGCTTGAAAGATGAAAGAGTGCTGAGAATGGCAGAGCAGGAAAATAGGAGGCTTGGTCCTTCATGACACTGTGAAACCAGCCCTGAGTTTCTGACTTCTATGCTTCTTTTATGTGACAGAAAGAGATGTCAGCTTATTTTTGTTATATGAAGCCAGCATTAGTCAGGTTTCCATTACTATTAAAAACACCTGAGGCAACAAATTTATAAAGAGAAAAGGTTTATTTTAGCTTACAGTTTTGGAGGTTTTAGTCCATAGTGACTTGGCTCAGTTCCTGTCAGGCCTGTGGCAACGCAGCATATGATATCAGAGAGCATGTGGTAGATCCAAACTGTTCACATTGTAATAGAGGGTAAAAAGAAAGAAAAGGGAAGAGATGGGTCCATGATCCCCTTTGAGGTTACACTACCAGTGACCTAACTTCCTCCCACTAGGCCACACCTCTTTTCACCACCTATCAAGGACACCTTGCTGGAGACCAAGCCATTAACATACAAACCTTTGGGGACATTCCAGATCCAAACAACAGCACAGCCAAACTGAGTCTCCCACCCTCTTCCTAGTTTAGGTGGGCCCTGGACATTCTGCTCACCCTTGAATTCCATGAGAGAACTTTGGTTCTTTCTAGCAAAACTGCCTTTAGCTGAACTAGTTTGGACAGGATTTTATCCTTTTCAAAATAAGCATTCTCTAAGTTTCTTCTCTATCCATCCTTATACTCCCTCCTTACTCATTACAGCCTGTATTAACCACCATTTTCAAATGAAATAACTGTTAAAGAGTCATTTTTAAAGGCAAGGTCATGACCAACATACAAATACAAAATGAACATGTGCCAAAGATAGTATTTAATTCATCCATAATGAGAAAACTGTAAAATATTACACCAGGGTCAAAGGAGAATCCAAGAAACAGGCAGTTGAATAAGCAATCATGTATGCTGAAATGAATTTGTTAGTGGGTGCAGATCTGGCTCTCCACAAGGCAAAAATCAATTGAATCTCCAGGGCAGTATTCATTTGCATCCCAACAGACAAGAATCTTTTTCTTTACTGCCAGTTTTCTACAGCTCACAGAGTTGCAAAATAGCTTAGTAAAAGACCATGAAAGGCACCGATCCTTACAGAATCAGATTAGATCACAGAGTTTGCTAGGAAGCATAATTTTAAAACCCAACAATTCTTAGTCATTTTCTGAGCACCCTGGCTACAGAAGGATAGAGAGTATATCACGTGTCCTGTTCCCAAGGACATCCACCCTCAACTCTGACACACTTTGCTTTGACTTTCCTCCAGAAATACCCAGAGACATCCTCCCAGCTGAACTGGGCTTTCACAGAGGAGCAGGAGTTTACCAGGCAGAGAAGATTCTAGGCTAGTGGCAGTGCTTAGCTGAATCACATGAAGAGCTACTAAAAATATACACGCCCAGGTCCTACCCTGAATTGCAGCACAGACCTAGAGTTTTTACTGAGTCTGTGTGTGCTATGCCAAGACCGTGGGTGGCTGATGCCCATACTGGGTGGAGACTAAAGATCACTGCCCACTCATCCATACTCTCCACCTTGCTCATCCTACTTCCCCTTGCCCCAGCCCTGCCTCCCTGAAACATTGCCCTGGCTGCACACACCACTCTTGAGGTCCTTCCTGCCCCTCTGGACTCTGCTTTCAGCCTCTAAGGACCTCCTTTCTTCCCCTCTTGGATGTTCTTGTGCCCAGGGCTCAGTCTCTGGTCAAACACACTCTCCTTTGGAGCACAGCCAGATTCAAAGCTTCAAATGTCACTGCTGATTTCTTTTGGGGGGGGGACGGGATGCTGGGGATCGAACTCATGGCCTAGTGCTTGCTGGGCAGACACTCTACCACTGAGCTAAATCCTCAGCCTCTCACTGCCTATTTCTGACCACTCCCAGTTTCGCATCTTCAGGGCGCTTTCCTGATCTCCAGCCCCCAGCCAAACTTCCTGCTCAGTCGCATAATAAACAAATTCAATATATCTAGACCTAACTCAGATCTTCCCTCAAAATGCTATCTTGCCCTCAAACATCCCTGTCTCCATTCATGCCACTGTTTTCTTCCACCAGCTCAGCCGAACCTTGGAGTCAGCCCTTCCTGCTTCCCTTCATATTCCACATTCAATCCACCAGAAAATCCTGCTGCCTCTACTGAAACACTCCTGTCCTTTATGACTCCTCACCTTGGTTCAAGCTGCCACTTTCTCTGGCTTGGATTCCGCAAGAGCTCCTGCATGAAGAGTCCGCTGAGTGCCACCCCTTCCCTCCACTGCAGCCTTTCTGTACTGTCAGTCTGATCAATGTTGTTTTTCTGCTCCAAAGCCCCAACATATTCCATGTCGCTCAGGGGAAAGCCTTGGCTCTGAGTGGGGGCACCAGGTCTATACGATCAGCCAACTGTACACAGTTCAATTTCAACCTACCCTGATCCACGTTCTCCCTGCCTGCTTCTGCCAGCCCTGACCCTGCACCAGCCAGCCAGGCATGCGTCCTGCTTGGCACACTCTTCCCCCAATATCTGCTGGCTAATGCTTTACCTTCTTCAAGTCCCAGATTAAATGTCTCTTTCCCTGACTATGCTACTGTGTAGCAAAACTCCACAGCCAAACTTTCTCACCTGCCACTTCTCATCTCCTACCTGGCTCCTTTCTGTTCTTTTATCTGTGACCTCATGAGCTTTTGACAGTCTGTGTCATGTACTGATGCACTGTGGTTTTCACTTGTGCTTCTCAATTTACGATGGGGTTAAGTCCTAATAAATTCATCATAAAGTTAGAAATACGGGATAGGGGTATAAGTCTGGCAGAGTGCGTGCCTAGCGTGTGCAAAGCCCTAAATAACAAGTGTTGAGCATTTGTCCCAGTAACAGGAAAAGGTGACCACTACAGTGGCTTTTAGTAGTTGCTTAATAAATAGTCATTGCATCGTTGTGAAATTGTTCAGTGTCAAGCACTGGGCTGACCGTTTTATACAGCCATCTCATTTGAAGTCTCGAAAAACATGCATTTCATTGTACAAACAGAAGGCAAGCCACCGCAAAGCAGAGAGACCTGCCCGAGGACACAGAGCAAGGGCCAGAGCGGAAGTCTTCCCCAGGTCTGGTTGAAGTCCAGACTAGAGATGCTGCCCCCCCCCCCAGGCAGAGTTGGTCCCAGATCTCAAGGGCCCGGGATGTCCGAGGTCAGGCTGCGGCCCCGGTGGAGTGGTGGACATGGAGGGCATGGGGGGGGGGGGCGGACAGAGCAAGTCAGGGCAGTTCCGTCTTCTCAGACCCTTTCTCTGGCCACACAGCTGCAGCCGCACTTCAAGCCAATGAGCATATCTCCTAAGCAGAAGCAGCAGCCCTCCTGGCTCCTTACTCACCCGAAATCTTAATTATATGCCAAAGCGTGATTCTCGCAGCCACCCCCGCGAGGGGTGGGTGTGAAAGAAGCCAAATAGCTCCAAAACGCATGACTGCAGCAAAAAATGGAATCAGCCTCCTGCAGAGGCGCCATCCACGCCTGGGAGCAGCAGTGGCGAATCCTGAGGTGACCCCTCCCCCTACCTGGACTGGTGGCCTGTGGGACTGGTGAGGGACTCTAGTGGTGCCTTGGACAAGGCCAAGACTCGGTTTCCTCAGCTGTCCAATTCGTTACTTAATGACTATCAGGAACTGCTCCACAGTGCCTGCTGTCTCCCAGGCTCTGGCTGCTGGGGACTCCAAGATGGGGCTTCCTTTCTGGGATGGAAGAGACCCACTTATTCATTCTTCCAACATGTGATAAGCAGGCTAGTAGTCCATTTTTAAGGGTAATGTGTTTTTGTACATGAATTTTTTTTTAAATGTGTAACTAACATATTCAATCTGTGGATGTAGAGAACTATTTCTTAGAGCAAAGCTAAACTTAAGATTTTTAAAAGTGAATTGATCTTGAAAAAATGTAAAATGTGTTTCTAGCCATAGTGTGATGCTCACTATGGGCCAGGAACTGTGCATGGGTTAATTCACTAAAGCATTATGAAAGTCCTGAAGGTTGGGGCCATTACTGATCCCACTTCACACATGGAGAAGCAGGGGTACAGAGTGGTTGAGTAATTTGCCCACAGTCACATAGGATGTGGCAGCGGGAAAATTTGAGCCAGGGCAGACTCGATCTAGATTTTATGCTCAGAATCACCTCCCCTCAACACAGGCAAAATGTGGCAAAAGTCAAACAATCATCCTCCAACACCAACATACGTAAGCACTGAGCAAATCATGCCCCTGCCTCAGCCATCCTGACACCCCCAAAGGCACCCCATTACCACAGTAGTGAGGTAGAGGCATGATGTGAAAGCTATCAGGATCATTCTAAGCACCGAGCCTCCAAAAAGCACCAAGGTGGGAAGGGTGGCTGGGCCTGTCCTATCCAAACCTCACAGGTCCGTGTTGTTTTTCCTGAATGACCCTCCCTGGCCACTGACATCAGGGAGGGATGCAAGAAGCCTGTTGCCCCAGAATGGTGGATAGAGTGATGCAGGAGAGACTGGGGCAGGTAGATCAGGAGAGACACGTCATTAGGAGGATGCTGTGGCCACAGTGTGTGAATTCTGCCACATGGAACACCCAGGAAAATAGGGCTTATCCAGACTTGCGGCTCTCAACCCTCTCACATTCAGCACCCTGGATTCTAGAGTCGATATTTGAAAGTGAATCCAAAAAATGTGCAACTAATATGTCTAATCTGTGCTGTTAGGAAGATTTCTTAGCCGAAAGCTACATGTTTTTAATTAAAGCACACTCCTTTTGTCCTAAAATTGTAAATTATGTAACCTACCTATACATATGATTTAAACATACACACA
>PVJO010022086.1:0-28713 GCA_004026905.1 Hystrix cristata | reverse complement strand
GAACATACTATTAAGTGAAATAAATCAGACACTTATTAGTACACGTCGAATTGTTTCTCCGATATGAGAAACCATAAGTGTAAATAAGGACAAAGGGGTAGAATAGATATTTTGTTTAAAAAAAAAAAGAGAGATAGTATTCAAAAGAGAGAACTAGATAGGGAAAAGGGGGATAAAGAAGAAGGTTAAAAGAAAAGTAAGATGAAAGGGGAAAAAATGGTAAAGTGTAGCTACACTTGCTGCAAATAGAGAGGGGTGGGTCAATGGAAGGGAGGGGAAGGGAAGGGGGCAAGAGGGGGGAAAACCAAGATGTATCATGTACAGGTACAAAATAACCATGTTGATTATGATCATCATGTATGCAATGTACCAATACATGTTCCTGGTAAAAATAATAAAAAAATTTAAAAAATAAAACACACACACAAAAAATAAAACACACACACAAAATAAATAAAACACAAAGTGTCTAACGATAAGAAACCGAACTAATACAATCATTACGTACTACAAACATGTACTGATTTTTAAAAAAATGAATAGAAACAAGAAAAAAGAAAGAAAGAAAGAAACCAAAGTGCTCAGGAAAGCTGTGGGAGGATGAAGAGGCTCAGAGAAACTCCCGATAGGTTGCCAGGCAACCCGGGCTGGGGGCGGGGCCGGAGAGAAGGCGGGACCACAGGGACGCTGCCCGAGGAGGTCGAGAGTCTCCAGGGTCCGGGCTGCGTGCGGGTGGGAGCGGTTACCTTGCCCGCTTGGGTGGCGGCTGCCAGACACGGGTGAGTCCCGTCGTAGCGCCCTACGGCCACCATGCGGGGGCTGATTTTGTGGCGCAGTTTCAGGGTGAACACGGGCAGCAGCATGATGGCAGCGGCTCAAGGAAGAAGGCCTGGCACCCTAGGCAGGCGAGGCGGAGCCGGCTCCACTCGCCGGAGTGAAGGGCACAAGGACAAAACCGCCTGGCCCGAGCCGCCTCAGCCCAGCCCAAATAGCACCTTACAGAGTAAACCAGGGTCTCCCGGCTCCTTCTGCGGCTGCGTGGACCCGCCCGGCTCCTTCTGCGGCTGCGCAAGGCCCGCCCGTCTTCTTTTGCGGCTGCGCATGGTGCTGCGCGGGGGTGGGTGAGGTGGTAGTTCTCCAGGCGTTGGAGTAACGCTTTGTTTTTCTTTTTCTTTCTTTCTTTCTTTTTTTGGGGGGGAGGGGGAGTAACGTTTTCTGATGCTGCAACTTACCTGCCTGACATTTTGCTCCACCTGGGGGTATACGGTGGCCTTGCCTGAGCCAGGCACCCTCAAGCTTCCTCTTCTAGCATGATAATCAAGCTGCACCTCTGCAATCTCCACACACTCCTACCTTCCTCCAGGTTATTAATTCAGGAAATATTTTTTGAGCGCATGCTCTGTCCCTTGCTTTACTGTTATAGCGAGGCAACCCCCAGCAGTTACCTGCACTAAGTATACCAGTCTGCACAAATGGGAGAAAGGATGCTTCCCACTCTCAGGTTTAAAAAGTCCGAGGCAGTAAATGCAGCCTTATTTAGAAAAATGGGCTTTAGAATGTAGTTAAGTAGGCAAGCGCTCTGCCACTTGAGCTAAATCCCAAACCTCCCCCCCTTTTTTTTTGTGCCGGGGATCAAACTCAGGGCCTTGTGCTTGTAAGGCAAGTGCTCTAACCACTGAGCTAAATCCCCAGCCCTCCTATCAACATCTTGATCTCAGACTTCTGGTTTACAGAACTGTGAGAGAATAATTTTCTATTATTTTATCCCACAAATGAATAGGGACTGGAGACTTGTAAGACCATCTGTACATTTTTAAATGAATACTTACAAAATCCAAAAATCGTGACGATTCATTCAGCAAGTATTTTTTGAGGGCCTAGACTCTTCCAAACCATAAACAGTAAACAAAAGAGAAACCCGTGTTCTCCTGGAAATGACATACTAGTCAGAGGAAATACGCACTAAACAAGAAGTGCAGAGTCATTTGGTGGAAAGCACTGTACAGAAGATTAAGGAAGAGGATTGGAGGGAACAGACTTTTAAATAAGGTAACAGGAAGGAGGTCCTACCGAGAAGGTGACACGCAGACAAGGACTTGAAAGAAATGAGGCAGCCAGCCTTAAGGAAGAGTGTTCTCCAGCAGAGAACATTCAGGTGCAAAGGCCCTGGTAGCTCACTCAAACAGTCATCTGGAAACAGACAGCAGTGAGTGATGAGGTGAGCAGCAAGCACCAGAGGAGACTGAGAAAGACCAGTGACTGTGAGAAAATCGAACTAGAGGAGTATAGTGTCCTGGAAGCCAAGTGAAGAGAGGATTGCCAGAAGGAGGAAGATAACAAGTGGTAGATACTGCAGGTAAGTCTTTAAAGATGAGTTCTAAAATATTCTTGATATTTGCATTTTGTAATGACGACCAATGATCATCTTTATACAAATGTGCATCTTTTTTCAAGCATTTTAGTGTGTCTGTGGCTACATGTAACCTCTTTTGAAGAAAATGCCAAAACACTAAATTTGAGGGTCCTGATGGAAGACCAGACCAGTGATCCCCAGGGTCCCTCTGATAGACTATGCCTCTGAATTCTTCCTGCTCCTTTCTGCTCCATCCCTACTCCCTCATCTGCCGCCTGTCTAGAACCCACAGACCTGCAGCAGCTCTGTGATCAGCTCTGTAATAGACATTGCTTTGGAAGTGTTCTTCTGCCCTTGGCCATCAGAACTTACTTTGTTTCGCAAAGTCCCTTCTCTTCAGTCCACAGGCTCTGTCTGCATGAAATCCTCAGTTCACTGAATCCACTCCACTGTGGTAATTGGCGATCACAGCTTGATAGGCCACCTCTGCCAGGAACAGCTCAGAAGGAATGGATCTGTAATAGAGACCATTTTGGGCCCTTCGTTTTTCTGGCAAACATTTATTGAGAGTCTCCAGTGTTCAAGGACCTAGGGGCACAGTGGTGAACAAGAAAGGCACAATCTGTTCCCTTATGTGGTTCACATCCCATAGGGGATAGGGAGCAATAAAACATGAAAGCAAATAAGGTCATCGTATCTGGCTATAAGGTCAGTGTGCTAGGGTTCAAGGAAGGCCTCTCAGAGGAAGCAATATTTGAAATAAGAACTATATGATACAAAAGTGCAGCTATCAGAAGATGTGTCAGAGGACATTCCAGGTAGAGAGAACAGCAAGGACAAAGGGCTAGGGTGAACATATTTGAAGATTAGAAGAAAACATGGCTAGAGCCCACTGGGAGAAACAGAAGTCAGCTGGGGCCAGATTACCTAGTGCTTGTGAGCCCCACCAAGGAGCTTGGATTTTGCTCTTTAGCAGGCAGACCTACTAGATTCCTGCATAAGGCTAGTCTTGGCCCCCTGGGTCACCTGGCCAAGCCTTGCCTACACTATGTATTGCCTTAGTGGTCTGCCACTTTGCAGTTACTCTTCGTAATGACATTTTAGGCAGCAGCAGCAACAGTAACATTTATCGAGCATCTTCTAGGTGCCATTTAAATACTTAACATGGGTCATTCCACCTAATCCTAGTATAGCCCTATGATGTAGGTACTATTGTTATCCCATTTTACAGATGGAAAAACCTAGCATCATCACCTCCTCTCTCTATATGTCTTCTTTGGCTCCCTATTTTCAACCAAAGAAAGCCCAAGCTCTTTAACAGATTACCCAAAGATCTCCAAACTTCGACCACCTCTGTAGTTTCTTCCTCTGCTCTTCTTGCCTCAAACCCAGTCCCTTCTCAGTTGCTGATGCTAGCTCTCTTCACAGCATGCCTTCTGCCTGGAAAGTCCTTCCCCTCACTTCATAACTTGCTGCCATCTTTGAAGATGCAGGGTAGACATCGCCACTCCAGGGAGTCATGTCTATCGGCTTCTGTCACTTAGGAGGTAGCTGCACATCCTCTGTGCCACTATCAGCTGTGTGGCAATGTTTTTAGTTGCTTCACTGAGAATATTTGAGCTTTGGGGGCACAATTCTAATAAGTATTGGCAAGGATCCCCCCAAAATAGGGTACATCCCATCCTCCCCGTCAAGCACCAAGCCAGGCAGGCGACTTAGAGCTTTCCTCCGAGGGAAAGGCCCAGCGCTGGCCCTGTCCACCAGCAGTTCTAGAGCCTTCTCTGCCTCGCGTGACTCACTAGGAATCACCAGCTGTCAGAGGAGACACTTGTCATCCCCGTGTCAGTCCTCAGGGGATCCTGAGGACTTAGGACTTTTGGGGACAGAGGTTGGGAGCTGGCGGGCTGTAGAGAGGCGGCACTACATAGTGATGAGCCTGTGATCCTCAACACCGTGCAGACCTGGTTCCTGTCCCTCCTCGTCAGTTACTAGTGAGACATGGGCCAGTATTTAATTGTAACACACAGGCACTTAGCAACCCTAACTCACTAATCCTCACAGCAACTCTCAGAGGGTGACACTGTCATCATGCCTATTTTAGTAGAAAGAAAACGGAGTCATGGAGGTTCTGTAATATGAGCCCAAAATCACAGAGCTGGTAAGTAGTAGAACCAGGATGGCAAACAGGATTTGAGGCTCTAGTGCTGGAGCTCCTAAGCATTGCAGAATACTGCATACTGCAGTGAACTTATCAGTGTCCTCATCTAGAAAAAGGAAATATTAGCTGTGCCTGTAATCCCAGAACTCTGGGAGGCTGAGGCAGGAGGATTGCAAGTTCAAGTCCACTTTAGCAACTTAGTGAAACCCTGTCTCAAAGTTAGAAAAAAAAGGGCTGGGGATATAGCACAGTGTAAAGGCCTTGGGTTCAGTCCCTAGTACCACAAAAAAAAAGGAATTATGGAAAGAAGGGAGAGAAAAGGGAGAGAAGAGGGAGAGAAGGAGGAATAGAATAAAGAGAAAGAAGAAAGAAAGAAAGATTAACAATGCTGCTTCTGAGGAATGTTGTTGTGAAAATTAAATGAACTATTTTAAATGCTTAAAGTAATGCCTGGCACTTAAGGGCTCCCATAAATGGTTATTATTATTACCTCTAGGTGAAAGACCATTCTTTCTTTGACTGGTTAGGTGGTAGTGGTAGCAAATTTGGTATCTTTTTTCTTTTTTAGCAGGTGGCATTGTACCCAGTTTCCTCTCAGCCCTGGAATTGGAAAAGCAGCCTAAATAGTCCAGTTCTAGTGGGCTAGGTCAGGACCAAAACTTTAGATCCTGATTTGCAGGGAAGAAGAGGGGCCCCTGGTCCTACCTGCTGCCTACCACTTCCTCTCATCTTCACCTTGAGTTTCCAAAGCAGCCCCACTAGAGGGTGTGCAGGTGTAGAAAATGGAGAGCCAGGCACCCAAGGACTCCTTGAAAGGCCTGGAGGAGGGGGAATGGGAGGGCCTGCAGTACAGAGTCCCCAGCAGTGGCAAAGCTTACTTCCCAGGGGTGGACTGGGGCTGGAGGAAAACTCTGAGTCACAAAGCTTTGCTTTCTAGGAAGGCCAACTGGAAAAGGCCTTTTACGTATTTCTTAATGCACTATAGTGTCTGCTGTTTCTTCAGCAAGCTTGTCTTTCTCTGAAATAACACAGCGTGAGGGTGGAGGCTGTCTGTGGATGAGTTCAGGCATCCAAGTCCACAGTCTCCCTACCTCTGCTCTCCCAAAGCCTACCTATAAAGGACTGCAACCTCAGGGTTCCTCACACTCTTTAGGGGAAGTGGTCATCAGGACTCCTCCCCAGGACACAGAGGGACAAGGGCCACTGGAGCAGAGGAGGTTGCTGTGAGGACATTCTGTCCTGGTTTCCCTTCAAGAGCATCCCTCCTGGATGACCCAGCCTCCCATCATCCGTTGCTGCCTCCCTTTCTAGAGCTCCTGGCAGCTCTGTAATGTGCCTCCTGTGGGTTGTGGGGTAGGGCCATCCATGTTGGTCATTTCGCTCAGCTCATTTCACACATGTCACAAATGAGGATATGCAACACTGTTCGGACTCACTTAACAGCATGTCACATGTGAAAAAACAGCCACTTCTGGACCGTAGAGGGGGAAAAGAATAATAGTGGACATTTTTTGAGCTTTTACTAGGTGTCAGACTGCTAAGTCTTTACTCATAATATTATCTCACTTAACCCTGAACTCCATGAGGTAGGTAATAGTCTGATTTTACATGTGCAGAAACTAATTTCAATCCCAAAGTGCTCCTCCCTCACATTGCATGGAACAGGCAGGGAATGCATCGAAGTCCTTGTAGTACTTACATCTCAGAGACTCATCAGAACCAGAAAGATCTAGTAGAGCCAAAAAAGGGGAAAGGGGCCTCTGAGCTCTGGCCCCATGTGGTTGCTGCTATCCTTGTCCAGGTTCCCAGTGAGCTCTTTTTTTTTTTTTTTTTTTTTTTTTTTTTTTCTTCTCCCCTAGTGAGCTCTTGTTACGGGAGATTCTCTGACACGTCCCTGGGCTCAAATTCCTGCAAGGGACACATATCCTAGTGTCCAGGTACCAGGCCCCCTGAAGCATCATGTGGCCCTCCTCTAAGGGCCCATGCCACATTCCCAGATGAGGCCAGGATCCATGGTGTTAAGGTGTTTGTATCTTAAGTCTGTGAATAATCTCAATAAGAGATGCTGAAATTAGACTAAGTGAAAATCACATCAAAATGGAATTGTAGTACTATGTTGCGTGAGATGAAGGAGTTGTTAACAACTCCTACTTTGGGTTTTTGAATTTGACTACTGGGTTTTTGAATTTGAGTTGCTGGTTACCTAGTCTCCATTTGCCAGGTTGGGAATTTAGCTCAGCAGTTAGAGTGCTTGCCTAGCAAGCACAAGGTCCTGAGTTCGATCCCTGGCACAAAAAAAAAAAAAAAAAAAGTGACATATTCTCCGTTTGCCTCTCAGGATCCATTCTCTCGCCTCCAATCTGGCCTGTGCCCCAGGAGGCTCACCTCTGCAGACTCCAGCATGCAGGCTCCCTTGTGCTGCCCGATCAGAGCATGGGAGGAAAGATGGTCAGAGCGTTGCTTCCTCCCTAGCTGCGGTGTGTCATTTTGGCCAGGGCTGTGTTCCTCTGTCTACAGCCATGCTTCCCCTCAGGAGTACCTCAGCCTAGGCTGCAGCTCTCACTGAAGGACAGCGATGCCACCCTCTTCTCCCATTCCTTCAGGCCTAGGGTGAAAACAGCTTCTCCCAGCGCTAGTGTCTGGGTGCCTCGTCATCTCCCCTGAGTTTCATTTAGCTCTACCCACACCTCTGTGAATAGTCCCTCCATTAAACTCTTATCCCATTGAAGGGCAGCAGAATATTTCACCCCAAACACACAACTTTGGCATAAGGATTATCTTTGAACTGAAGGCAGTTGAGAAAACACAGATATAAGGAAAGCTTTCTGCTTGCCCCCTAATTCTTAAAGCAGAATATACATGTACAAAAGAGTCCCTCCTCCCTTTCCTACTAAGTAGGACAAAGGTTCTCAACAGAGATGATTTAAGACCCTTATTAGATCTTTATCAGCCTGGAAATGATACCAGAGGAATCTGCATGGCAGACTTTACTAACCAAACTCAGTCTACCATTAGTTTCCCAAATATTTGTGTTTCACAATTTACTGACCCCAGAGATTCAAGGTCCTTTTCCTTCATCTTAACATTTCTCTATTTTAAAAAAATCAGTATTTGCATCTCATAGAATAACTTATTAATTAGCAGGACCTGCTACCCCACCTGGAATCCTCTGTCACCAGGTCTTTTCATGTCAGCTCAGGGCTCTGGAGAGGTGCCTTTCTTCTTCCCATTTTTGCACCATTTACCTCCTCCCTGGTAGATGACATGACACTCAAAAGATCATGCTTAGAATTTTGGGCATTGTGGGTGAGCCAGAGACTCTTGAAGTGAGGGGGAGACATACCATTTGTACGTATTTGGTGAGCAGGAGTTATTTTTGTTATAAATGACTATAAGGCAACGTTGTGCTTATATCCTCAGTTATGTTTACAGACTTCTTAGGAGAACAGCAGCTGCAAAAGATGTCCTACCAGAATTTAAATATGTTAGCAATTACAAAATAGTTCACTCAAAGAAAGCACATTTTGAGTTGTTGTTGATGTCATTGTTTTTCCTAATAATACCTGGCTTTTGGCATAAGCTGCTGGTTTGAAATCCTTCTGCAACTTACATAAATGGTGATTTTTTTGAATCTGTGAATCTACTCTCCTTAATCTTTTTGTAATGATCTATGAAAATCTCCTGGCTTTCATCTCTACCTGCCATGTCCACGGTAATAAATGGTATTGATGGGAAGGTGTGACCAGAGCTGTGCTGATGATGACAAATCTGTTTTGCCAGGGCAATGGATAGCAAAAGAGTCTTCAAATGATTTTAAAATTAGACGCAGCCACAGTGGGATGGGTAAGCCCAGCACTCAAGGAGCAGAGAGACCGGCTTCTGGCCCACCCCGCCCCTTGGTTCAGATCAAAGTGGCTAGCTGAAATTGGTCCAGTTTCCAAGGAGTGTGCTCTTTGCAACACCCTGGAGCCATCCTTCGGGTGTGGCCAGCATCAGACGCTGGCTAAGACTTGACTCAGCTTTAGTAACTGCCAGTTTCTGGCGGTGAGGCAACATCTCCGGCACCTGCTCTGGAAGGAAGGAATTTTTCTACTTTGGTCTTAGTTCACATAGTTGAAAGGAGTAAACACTGTTGTGGATCTGAACATCACATCTTCAGGGGACACAGAAGGCTAGAGGAAATGCCAAGTTCCATTTCTATAGAGATGTCATCTCTAAGTAGGAAGGGGCAAAGAGTTCACCAGGCTTCTGCCCAAGGCAAGAATCGCCTTCCAGTCCCTGTTTGAATATTTCCTCTCACAGGTGGCTCATAACAGGTAGAAAGGCTATTGCATTTAAATATAGTTCTTAGAACTATATTTCTTTTTGGGGGGTGTGGATGCTGGGAATCAAACTCAGGGCCTTGCACTTGCTAGGCAAGCATTCTACCACTGAGCTAAATCCCCAACTCCACAACTCTGTTTCTTACATTGAGTCACAAATCAGTTTCTCTATAAAAATAAAGTAACATTATCACTCTTTTCGGTCAGCTCCTCAACTATTTGCAGATGTATCATTTTTCCTCCAGTTTTCTTTTATGCTGAATACCCACAAATGGCCCTTTCATGGGTTTCTGGAGGATAGAATTCCTAGTTTCTTTACTAATGTGGACACACTTTACCATTACGTCGTCCTTAAGGGGTCTCCTCTGGAACACAACTCTAAAGCAGATACGGACATGCTGTGAGTCTCTCCCAACCCCAACATACGTACAAAGTCTTTTCCTTCCACCTACCCCGAGCTCCCAGGTGCAAGCCAGAGGTGAAGGTAGCTGTATAATACAGAGTACAAGGGTAGTGGTAGCCATGGAATTCTCCAGCAAAGGACATCAAAGAACAAAGATCAGTGATTTTTATGTTTGTGGTGCTGAAGATCAAACCCAGGACCTTGTGCATGTTAAACATGTGCCCTACTATTGAGCTATACCCCTAGCCCAGTACTCTTTTCGGAAAGAATAGACAAAAACTAACTGGCCTAGGTGCTGAGGCTAGATGGGTCCTTGCAGGACACAGAAGCCATGCTCATGGGGATTATGAAGAAAGTGAATGAAGCATAGCACTTGGGAAACCCACATGGGGTAAGGAGGCCATGATAGAATCTGTGACCACTTGTTATGGGCTGAATTGTGTCCCCCTACCCAACAAAAGACATGTTGAAGTCCCAACCCTCAGTTCCTCAGTGTGTGAGCATGTTTGGAGATAAAGTCTTTACATAGATAATCGAGTTAAAAGATGTCATTAAGTGTCCTTATAAAAGGGGAAAATGTGGACACAAGCATGCACACACACACACACACACACACACATACAGATGAAGGCAAAGATCAGAGCGAAGCTTCAACATGCCAAGGAACAGCAGTTAGCCAGCAAACCACTAATAGCTGGGGGAAAGGAGCTGCCATCACAAATTGTTTTTCAAAGCCTCCTGATTGAACAACTGCAGACACTTTGATGTTGGCCTGGTAGCCTCCAGAACTATGAGAAAATCAGTTTCCATCATTGAAGCCACACCATCTGTGTTACATTATTGCAGTAGCCCTGGCAAATGAATACACCACCCCTAGGCCTAATGGCAAAAGGGAAGGAAACTCAACAGCCTCATAGAAAGGAGTATGGCTGAAGCTGTTTTCACAGAGGCTGCAATGCAAAAAAGGACCAGGGCTGTGAAGATCTTTATCTTTGCTCCCATCCTCCAGGCTCCTGTGTTGGCAGTGGGTAAGGGAGGTGGGTGACGCAAACAGGCTGGGCACTCATCTAGAGGGGGGTGTTGTCCACATTTCTCTTATAACCTATTGGAGGGGGTGTGCCTGACTTATAGAACAGGAAGTGAACTCAGGAGCAGCTGACCGAACCCTTTCATTGGACCCCTGGGGAAGCTCAGTCCCAGAAAGGGTGTGGCAATGTGGCCAGTCAAATGCAGGGTCAAGACTAAAATTCAGCTAACCTAATTCCCAACCATGCACTTCTGAATGTCAGGGCAGCTTTGTGTTTTATCATTGTTGTCTTCCTGCTCTTACTCACCCACCCTCATCTGTGGCACAAGGGCTTTTAAAAATATTTATTATTCGAATAGGTAATACTTTGATATGCCAAACTAGAAGATGCAAAAGGAGTATACACAAAGATACAGAGAAATTGGAATTCTATGTATTCCTGTAAGGAGGTAGATAGTACAGTCACTGTGGAAAACAGTAGGATAATTCCCCAAATAATTAAAGATAAAATTACCATATAATCCAGCAATTTCATTCCTAGGTATATATGTCCAAAAGAATGAAAACAAGGAACTCAGATATTTGTATCACTGTTTGTAATGGCCTTGTTTGCAATAGCCAAAAATTGAAGACAGCCTAAGTGTCCACCACAGTGCAAATGTGGTATATGCACACAATCGAGGATTCCCAAGCTGTGGAAAGGAATGACACTCTGACACATTCTATAGTGTGAATGAACCTTGAAGACTGTATACTAAGTAGAATAAGCTGGTCATGAAAAGAACAAATACTATGTGATTCCACTCACATGAGGTACTTGGAGTAGTCAAATACATAGAGACAGAAAATAGAATAGGGATTACCAAGGGCTAGGGCAGGAAGGAATGGAGAGTTATTGAAGGAATGAGTAGGAAATTTCTTTTGGGGAGGATGATGAGCAAGTTCTGAAAATATTGGTGATGGCCACACAAATTTGTAATTTAAGGCCACTTAATTGGATACTGTAAAATGGTTAAAGGGGTTTAATTTGTGTTATGCATATTCTACCACAACAAAAAAATATATTTTCTGAGAAAGCATGTATAATGAAAGGAAGTCACCTTCCTATCCTTACTCTTTTTTTTTTTTTTTTTGTACCAAGAATCGAACTCAGGGCCTCATGCTTGCGAGGCAAACACTCTAACCACTGAGCTAAATCCCCGGCCCTCCTATCCTTATTCTTGTCACCAACATCCTCTCCCTGGAGATCGTTACTGGGCCTAGTTCCAGGGTCTCCTTTCACAGATGACTTGTGATTACACAGCCAAGTCCTTTCCTCCTAGATATCAGTCTCCCTGGCTTTTATGTACTCCTTAATTGGATGCATACAAAATACCCACTTCTATATTTCATTTTTTTTACTTAGTATACTCTGCAAACCATCCTCATTTTCTTAAGGCCATATAATGGGATTCTTGCACATTTACTTTTTTTTTTTCGGTGCCGGGGTTTGAACAGCTAGGGCCTCACACGTGCTAGGCAAGCCCTCTACCACCGAACCACGACCTCAGCCCTTTTTATTTTTCAAGGCAGAGTCTTGCTAAACTGCCCACGCTGTCCTCGAACTTGTGATCCTCCTACTTCAGCCTCCCAAGTAGCTGAGATTACAGTGTGAACCACCGTGCCAAGCACATTTGCATTTTGGTGAAGTTCAATGTCTTAACTCCAAAGAATGAATTAGGAATGGTAGAATTTCAGAAACCTGCCAAATGTGTATATGCATGAGGGGCAAATGGAGTCGCAATACAGTGTTTTCAGCTAGAAGCATCAAGCTTCCACACTTGGAAAAGGAGCCTTTGCTAGATTCTGGGGTGATAATAGCCAACAGCTGTCTAACTGTCATCCTGGGGTAGCTAGTGTTATAAGCACTTTAGATGTACTCACTTATTTAATCCTCATAACAACTTGATGGTATTGGTGCTATTATTAATTTGCCCCCATTTTACAGGTCAAGGTTCCAGGGCATGAAAAAGTTAAGTAACCTGCCTAATATCTAACAAATGACAGAACTGGGATTGAGCCTACATAGTGGGGCTGTAGGGCTTTGCTCTTGTTCACTATGCCATGCTGCCTCTCGGGTATGCAAACATTTACTGAGTTTCAGGCCAGCCCCTGGGCATCCTACTGAGCGGGGGTATAATGATGCTTAAGATATAAGCCCCACCCTCAGGGCGTTTGTGATTGCAACAGGAGCACAGTTCACCCTCATATAAAGCAGAGAATTGATCATTGCTATAAGGGGAGCATACAGAATGTTCTGGAGCTTAGAGGAGGGCTGGCGCAGAAAGACAGAATGCAACAGGGAAGAAGCGATGTTTAAGTATGAAGGGAACCAACATTTAGGAAGCAGCCATCTAACATCAACTGCTTCAGATGTCAAATCCTTCCAAAACCTGTCATCACCCCCATTTCATAGATAACAAAAATTAACCGAGATTTCCAAAGATGCAGTAAACTAGTGAAGATGGATTTTACTCCCTGGATCCTCTAAGTCAGAGGTGGGGCTTCGCCAAGGTGAAGTCCAGCCATGAGCCAGACAGGGTCTTTCACACGCCATTTGCTTCAGAAATGTCTAGGATCTTCGGTTAGCTTGGTGGGAACTGCCATCCTTGGCAGGGATGCCCAAGCTTGTTAATAAGCCCAAAGCACTTTGAAGATGAAATCGTTCATAAAAAGAGATGGTTCCCACAGTCAGAGGCAGTGAGGCAGGGAAAGTTTGGGAGGAGTTTGTGGTGACAATAATGTAGGAGCAAGTAGGAATTCCTGGGCAGAGAACCGTTGAGCAAGGAGACTGAGACTTCAGGCCTTTCCAAAAATTTCCTTCTCTAGCTTCAGAGGAGACCACAGTTTTCTAAACTTTAGCATGAATTACTCTCCTTTGAATTTTGCTATAATTACATTCTGCCCGCTCTATAATTTAGTCTCGTCATTAAATTGACTCACTTAAAAATTATTCCTCCTGAGCATCCATCTTTTTGAAGTCATAAATTCAATGTCCTGCTGCATTTGTTTTTCATATGCATAAGAATAAAACTACTAAATCATCTAAAAGTGTCCCCCTTTTGGATACCCCACACTAAAGTACCTAATTTGCCTGGTGAGAAGAGGATGCACTAATTCATTTCTTCCTTGTATTCTATGACCTTGGGCAACTCCTTTTTCTTTCTCTGGGCCTCAGTTTCCCATCCTCAGGTTCCTTAGAGCTCTCATACAGCAGGTTGGTGAGACCCAGATTTAAGCCGGAGTTACAATCCTGTCCCTGCCTTTTCCCTCAATATGACCTCAGGGAAGTTACTTAGTGCATCTCTGCCTCAGTTGCACCGTTGTGAGAGTACATCACAAGGCTGTTGGGGGGATTGGCATCTGTTCCAAGGAGCCTACATAGCTGTCCTATTTTACCCACCACATGTCCCCAGCAACTGCAGAGCCTCCTTATTCTACATGTCCTTTTTCCCATAGTGATTAGCACCTTCTAACAGACTATATGATCAATTCATTGACTGATTATGTTCACTCTACTTCTTCCTACCCTTCTTGAGAATATAAATCCATGAAAGCAATTGTATCCACAAATTTTGTTCACTGATACAGCCCAGCACCTGGTCTTCAAGTCAAGCTTCTCAAATGAACAGAATAACTGGGTAAATCCTGAGTCTCACAGCACCCCACAGGGCTAAGAACCCCACACCCCAGGAAAAGTCAACGAAGCCTCTGCCCCAAGAAATCATTGTGTTTAGTTTCACATTTTGAAAAATAGGGACTATTATGGAACAATGTCTGACTCACAGGGAAGCCAGTCTTTTGGACTTTCTTGAAATACTGATGGCATATCACAAGAAATGAAATTAAGGGCTGGGAGTGTTGGCACACTCCTGTAATCCTGGCACTAGGGAGGCTGAGACAGAAGGATCACCATGAGTTTGAGGTCAGCCTGGGCTACATAGTGAGTTCAAGATCAGCCTGAACTGCATAGTGAAATGCTATTGCAAAAAAAAAAAAACTATTTTAAAAACCAATGTCTTTCAGCAAGCTGGAAATGTGCGTGGGAATGCTGCCCTGTAGGATTTGAAAAGCACTGTCCTGGGTCTAGAGAAGGCCCCAAAATTCACCTGCAGGCTGCGATTTCTCCTTCCTTGCTGGGTTGGGAATGGTAGCTACCAAGGGCTCCTACAGATGAGCTCATTTATTTCTCAAAACAGTTAAATGTAGTAGGTAGAATTATATCTATTTTCCAATCAGTAAACAAGGATGGAAAAAGAAAATGACAGCATCCCAGTGGTCACCTGGCTGGCTGTTTGACGGCAGAGTCCGGGCCATATCCCTGGCCTTCACAGTTCTAGGTCTCCCTCTGTGGTCCACATTCTCTACATTGCCCACTCTTGCTGCTCCCACGACCTCTCTCCTACCTTGCTTCCCCACCCCTGGGGACTTCCTCACATGGCAATGATGGTGTAGAACTATACTCACTGTGGGAACATGCTCATGGTATCAAATGAAAAGCAGCCTTTCTTTTATGTCCCCAAAGAGATGTCTCACCTTATCCAACAGGCTGGCTCCAAGAAATTTTGGCTCTCCCCAGAGAGATAAAAGGATTCTCCTAAGGGATTCTAGGAAGCAGCAGGTCCAGAGGCCGCTTCCCACAACAACCATGTGGATGGGACGTTCCTACATAGTGCTGACCTGATTGTCACTGCAATGTGGCCTCACCAGATATTTTAATAACATAGTCAGGAAAGGGGACAGACACAAAAGGGAATAGTTGCTGTTTCAGGGAGGAGAATTGCTTGGCTGGGTCAGGGGAAAGAGGAAGAGTTTCTATTGCTCCTCCTCCTGTTATCTTTGAATTTTGTACCATACAACTATGTTGTCTATTCAAAAACAAATACAGTGGTGCCTCAGTTTGTGAATGTGATTCTTTCCATGATTCTGGTTGCAGAATTCGAATGTAGAAGGAATTAAGTTCATGAACCGAGGCACCACTATAAAGGAAACTAATTTTTTGTGGTGCTGGAGGTCAAACTTTGTGTCTCATGCATGCTAGGCAAGCACTTTACCACTGAACTACATCTCCAGCTCTTTACAAATTGCTAATGTTAAAAAAATAAAGATGATCTCAATATATGGTTAGGGAGAAGGAAAGATTACAAAGTAGCTTGTTTTTATAAGTGAATTTTTATATATTTTTAAAAATGTATGTCTATATGGCACCAAAAATGGTGCACACTGACATTGCTGACCTTTTGACCCAACACACTAAGGACAGACCATCATTTCTGTAGTGTTGCTGCCAAAAGTGCAGAACCTGAGCCTAATCGTAAGGAAACATCAGACAAACCTTTAGGGACACTCTGCAAAATAATTAGCCTTTACTCTTCAGAACATCAAGATCATAAAGAAAAACAGTAAAGAATTGCTCCTGATGAAAGGAGACTATCAACAATGATAACTAAACATAATGGTGCAGTTCTGGATTAGATCCTGGTCCAGGAAAAAAATTACTATGCAGGACATTAATAGGACAGCTGTTGAAATTTAAATAACACCTGTAGACTAGAAGTGGTGGTGTGTTAACACTAAATATGCTGGTATCATTAATTACATTATGGTTATGTAAATTAATATCTTCTTTTTCAGGAAATACATAATGAAATATTTAGTAGTAAGGGGGGAATTTATTCTCAGGTAAAGGAGAGAAAATATATCTATGTATGTACATATTTATTTATGTATAAATCTTTCCAGAGAGATAGCTACATGTTTATATGTATATATGTATGTACACACACACACACACACACACACACACACACACCCTCCATGTATACAGGCTGAACATCCTAAATCTGCAAATGAGAAATCCAAAATGCTCTAAATCTGAAACTTTTTCAGTGTCACCATGACAGTACAAGTGGAAAGTCCCACACCTGACCTCATGTGATGGGTGGGAATCAAAATGCAAGCACACTAAAAATACTGCATAAAATGACCACCAGGCTATGTGTATAAGGTATACGTGGAACATACATGAATTGCTTGTTTAGGGTCCCATCCCCAAGGTAGCTCATTATGCATATGCAAATGTTCCCTAAAACCAAACACTGAGACACTTCTTGTCCCAAGCAGTTCAGATCAGGTCATTCAGCCTGTATGTAGAGAACAAGAGGGCAGAGACCAGAAAATGAGAAAGCTGATGGAGAAAATGCACAGCCGAGTAAAGAGTGTATTCATGATCTTTGTGCTATTGCTGCAACTTTTAAGTTTGATACTAATTTTTGAAACAATAGAAAGGTATGAGCTAAAATTTTATTAGTGTTTATTTCTAGGAGTTAAATTTTCATTTTGCTTTTCTTTGTATCTTCCTTTATTTTCTTCCTTTTATCTTTCACTTTTGTTTTGAGAAAGTAATACAAGTATTTGGGGAAAAGAATGCAGATTTTGAGGCCGAGGTGTAGCTGAGTGGTAGAGTGCATGCTTGAGGGCCTGGGGTTCAATCCCCAGCACTAATAATAATAATAATAATAGTAATAATAATCCCAATGCTCAAATAAGTTCCTAGAGTGTAAGTTTCCCTCCCCGCTGAGCTAACTGCAGCCCCCCAGTCCTCTTAGAGGTAACTGCTGATGCCTGGCTCTGTGCCTCGTGGCACATGTTTTCTCTTCATAAACACACACGGGTGGATATGCTGCCTCCCCCATTCCTCCCTCCACAAATGTTAGTATCCTGATCCACAACTATCTGTACCTTGCTTTTCCTAGTGAATATGTTACCTTCATGATCCTTCCCTATGGGGATATACAGAAATACCAGGTATTTTTATGGGTTGTCTAGAATTCCACTGTGTTGACATATAATTCACTGACCCCAAAGCCCTTGTCATGGACATTTAGCCTTTTTCCAATCTTTTACAAATAAGATTGCAATGAACGGCATCCAATTTCTTATGCACAGTATGTCCGTAAATGTCCAGGATGATCTCCCACTGGCCAGGTTGCTTTGTGAAGGTTCAGGTGCCTCCCACGTTTGGATGCATCCATGTCAAGCACGCCTACTTCCCCACGGCCTCCCTATACAAGCTGCGTGCTTCACATTTTTGGATCTCTGCCTATCATGGAGATTTTTGAAATGCTATCTGGTTATTGTTTTAATTTGCTTTTTCTGTTATTATAAGTGTAAATAAATATCATGTCATTTGCATTATTTCTCCCTCTGTAACCTCTTCCTGCACTTACATGAACCCAGCCCTTCCCTGGCAAAGCCTTTGCTTTCATCCTAGGCTGAGCCCTCCCTGAACCTCTGAGTGCTGTAGGGAAGAGGATCTGTGTCTGCTGGTGCATTTGACCACCCTGTGTCTCATCAAGCCCAGCAACACCAGTCTTCTTTTTGGGTTTTCTAGCTATAAACCCAGAGGTGATCGTTAACGACAGGTGCTGAGTCTGTGACTCAGTCCAGGCCTGGTCAGATCCTTGCCCTCAGATGGACTGTCCTAGATCTGCAGAGTGCCTCCATGCCCACTCGGAGCAGCCAAACTTAGTCTGCATTTCTGTTTTCTTCCCACGTCTTTAAATTTTCAGTGGGAACAAAACACTATTCAACAGGAGGCCCTGAAAGGCCCTTTTTGTGCCACATCCGTTCCAGGAACCTGTTCAGTGTCCTCTGAAAAAGACTTGGACAAAAGCTGGCATCCTGAGAACCCTGGAGGTCAACCCTCATTAATAAATGATGGGCATCCTTGCCTCATTAGTAGGCAAACACAGGCAGAGCAGGGCTTCAGCTCTTCCTGCACCAGCTCCATGACCCACCTTTGCTCAGATGTTGATTTTAGAGGTGGAATTTTTCCCCCTTAGCATCTGCAAGGAGATCTTCACAGATAGGGGCTACTATCCACCTCCGAAGCACCAATCCACCATTTGGCCTTGGGGTCCCAGCCTTGGGTCTGTGAACACTTCAACCTCCCTCTGCTGCCTACAGGTCCTGAAAGCTCCCGCTGCCTGAAACCTCATCCCAACTCCTCTCCACCCTAACTCCTGCTCAGCACTCAAGTTTCAGCTGCAGCATCACTTACCTGTAAGGGGGAGGGAGATCCTGAACACCTGGGTTGGGACCCCCTGCAAGTTCCATGCTGCAATACATGCCTCGTGTGTAATGTCTGGCTCCCCGTCTCTTTTCCTTGCTGGGACGTAAACTCCGTGAGGGTGCATTTCTAGAGCTGTCATCATGACTGGCACACAGAAAGGATCCTCTGAACATCTGGGGCAGGAAGGAAGGACAGAAGGGAACAAGAAAGGCCGGGTTGTCGAGGAAGTCAGGGCTGACGCAGCATACCCCCTGAATTCCTGAATAGAGGGCGGCCACCTACTGCATGTGTAACTTTCCCAGCTCAGGTCTGGGGATGTGGGATGCAGATGGATGGGATGAGCCATACCTGGTGGTGGCACTTTAAGGAACAAGCCCTTTGAAACCCCCTTCTGAGCTTCCCTGTGTGCTTAACTCTTCTGCTTTCAGAAGCTTCAAAGTCATCATTACCCCACACACTGTAGCCCCAGGCTACCACCAAACTTGGCTCCAACACTCACAGTTGCAAATTAGGAAACTGAGCTCCACAGTTAAAAGCTTGCCTGAGGCCTGAAAAGAAAACCAGCCGGAAAGGCCCTTTGTTGCCTAGAAAGCACCAGAAGAAGCAAGAGAACACTTTGGGCCTCAGTTTACTTTCTTAAGTGAGAGACTCCCTGCTGTGCAATCCCTGCATTCTCTACATGGACTTACTCTACTCAGGGGCCACAGAGAGGCAGCACGGAGGCCAACAAACATGTGTTGTGAGGATTTTGAATTCTTTTCTTTTGGTGCCAGGGATCAAACTCAGGGCCTTGCGCTTGCTAGGTAAGCGCTCTAACCACTGAGCCAAGTCCCCAGCCCTCTTTTTTTTTTTTTTTTTAAACTGGAGATTTTGTGTAAAATCTAAATTTAGGGGTCCTCCTGGGAAAAAAAAGTCTGGCGTTACTACTCAAACAGGCTCCCTTTCCATATGTTGTAAGAATGACTGGAGTTGAGCAGTAGCTGCCTCCTTTATTCAGGGTGTGTTTTATTCCATTTGTCACAGTTCCCACTGCTCCCTTTTATCTTTGCCCTGGCTCACTTCGTTCATTCATGAAACCTGCTAAACTCTGGGGCATTTGAATCATGGCTCTTGAAGTACCTCTTCCCCCTCAGTTCTGACATCTAGCTGTGCTGGCCTTCCTTAGTTCTGAAGACAGTCACGTTCTTTTCAGCCACAGGGCCATGCTGTACCCTCTGCCCAGAACACTTCCTTCCACGGGTCTCAGCTAAAGGATCACCTCCTTTGCCTGAATTAGGTTTCTGTTCATATATCTGTAGTTATCTTCCATGCCACCTATTACAATTTGTGATTATTCATGAGTGCGATCATTGGCTTTTCTCCCATCTCCCCTGTTAAAATATAAACTTTAGGAGGGGAGAGACTTGTTGGTTTCATCAACTGCGGCATATGCATCATGCATCCCAGAACCCGACATCTCTTAGGAACTTGCTAAACCTTCGTGGAATGAATGCTGGGTGAGTGTCTGCTAGGCCATGGGCATCCATTCGACAAGATGTAGCCAGTCAGCCTGTCTTCTGGCAGGTGTGGCCAGAGAGAATTATTTCCCAGCCTCCCAGTGGGCTTCACTTGGCCCCTGTTTGCAGGCACGTGCTTCCTTTTTTCCAGACGCCCTGGCGTGAAAGGTGAGTAAAGATGTTTAGGGGCATTTGCATTCGATGTGGTACATGTGTCAGGTGACTGCAGATGACTACAGTGATCAAAGCAATGACGAGATGACAGAGCTACAAAATGAGGCCTCTTCTAGGTAGAGAAAAGGAGGCTTCGCTTGACTTAAATCTATAAATTCCCAAAGCGGATGCAGAAAGACCAATGCCAGTCACATAACCTCAACAGAAGGAGAGGTCTTCCTTGAAGTTAAAATGAGTTCAGAGCAAAGAAACACCCTTCCTCTAACCTACTTTGCTCAAAAGGATCTTATGATGTGTTCCACCCCAAGAGATAGAGTGGACCAAGAATAAAATCAGGGTTGAGAAGGTTTTGAAATTCTAAGCAACATATCTGAGGCATGTGACAGGAAATGGACTTGAGGCCCATTTGTGACATTGTGATCAGTGTTTAGTCGATGTTTGATGAATAAGTGATAGTATTAATATCACAGAAAGCAATTTTCCTTTGTCCCAGTGGCCAGCAAACCCTGCTCAAAGCAACAGTGCTGAACTAAATGAATTCCAGGTGTTTCCTGTCTGGACCTGATTCATGTCGAAAGCGCATCTTCCAGGCTTGGGGGAAGCCATGGACAGGATGAGGAAGCTGAACTAGAAGTGAGCGTGCAGGTTTGGCATTTTATCCTGCACGAATAAAGGGAGCAGAGATGATGTGGCATGAAGGGACATCACCAAGAGGCCACTCCCAGAAGTGGGGGTGCAGCTCAGTGGTAGAGCGCTTGCCCAGCATGCACCAGTTATGATCCCTAGCAACGGAGGGGTAGGAGGGTATCCCACTGAGGTCACTGTTTCCCAAAGCTCACTGCATTTCAGAATACCAAGGAACTGAAAAACGTGAGACTTCTCTTCCATATCCCACCCCAAATTCACTGAATCAAAATCTCTAAAAATTGGTAGTTTGTTGCAAGGCACAGATAAGTCATATCCCACCCCAAATTCACTGAATCAAAATCTCTAAAAATTTGTAGTTCGTTGCAAGGCACAGATAAGTTCGTTAGGTAGAATTAAAGAATTACATACTCAAAAGGGAGGGCAGGCTCTTGATGACTGAGGAACCAAAGATCAGCACTTTTTCTAAAGCTCTTCCAGAGTAATTTTTTTGAGGGCAGTGGTGGCGGGGATCAAACTCAGGGCCTTGCACTTCCTAGGCAAGTGCTCTGCCACTGAGCCAAACCCCCAACACCTCTTCCTGAGTAACTCTGAGACCCTGGACCGAGGACTAGTCTGAAGACTCTCCATGTAACCAAAGCCCTAGACACAGTTCCCGAGGCTTCGTGTTTCCAAGGCAAAGCTCCCAAAATGAGACCTTGTGAGCTGCTCTGTCCTAAGGATGTGTTTGTTTGTGAGGAAGAATATTTTTAAATAATTTTTTAAAACTTTGATCAATGTTTCCAAATCAGAATATGCCACATACACCAAGTCCACCCTTCTAATGTCTCAGTAAAAGCAGAAGAGCTGGCAATGTTTGACCCTCATTCCCAAATTCCAGTATTCAACCAGAAGTTAGACAGTTTGCTGTAGTCTCCACTCCTCCCCATTACCTACAATCAGCCTACTGTACTCTCTTCTCCTCCTCTTCCTTCTCCTCCTCTCCCTCCTCTTCCCACTCCCCCCCCCCTTCATGCTGGGAATGAATCCTAGGCCCTGTGCATGCTGAGCTCATGCTCTACCACTGAATCACACCCCCAGCACCTACTCCATTCCTCAGCATTAACTGCCTAGCCCTTGCATGCACTTCACTTTGCAATCCCCAGTCAGTTTCCCCAGGAATTCACCAGCTCTGGACGTAGCTGGTTCTACAGTGATTCCTACATTGAGGAAGCAGCTGTCTGCTCTTGGCTGAGCTGGAAACAACTCAGAGGCCGCAAGTGCTCACTTTCCCCAGCCCCTGCTTCCCCCTTGCTGACACCAATGACACCAAGCAGTCGGCTATAACACACACACACACACACACACACACACACACACACACACACGCCACACTGGGCCAAGGACTTCAAAGCCAAACAAGATCCACATTTAGTTAGCACTCACCCTCTTCGGCCTTGACCTGTTTTCTTCTGCCAGGTGAGGCTTCCCGCCTCTGCTCACTTCCTATTAAAATTAACAAGCGTGGCAGGCAGGCATCAAAGGCAGGTGGTCCTTTAATATTCTAGGCAGGCCCAGGCGGGGAGCACAGCTCCTCCCCCTCCTCTCTTCCAACTAGACTGGGGAACATGGTGGGGCCCTCAGTGCCAGAATCAAAACGTTGCCTTCCTCATCTGTTTGATATCTGTACCAAGGAAAATTCCAGGGCCAGCAGAACATCCTCATGGTAATTTTCTTCAAAGTGCCCTGCAAAAGCCAGCCAATTATTCTTAAAAGGCACCCTTAGAGGGATGTATTATTATCCCCCTTTTATTGAGAGGGAAACTGAGGTCAAGTGGCTTGCTCAAGGCCATAGCAAGAGAGAGACTGAAGCAAAGCAGTGGCAGCATGAGTCTGCACCCACCCAGAGGACTCACTCGCACCTGGCCATGCCCAGTTGAACTGGCCACCCTTGTTCTCACGCTGGGCTCCCGAGTCCTGATCCATGTGAAGACCTTGGGTCGGTAGCCTTGCAGGCACTGTGAGCTGAAAAGCTCTGTCATTAGCCCCTTTACAACACAGGAAATTAATGCAACTCATAATTATGCTCTTTCTATACAACTGCCAAACTGTCTTTGTTTTTTTTTTTTCTAGCATTAATTGGAGATGATCTGATTATTTTCTGAGAAATATATATATATATGTATATATACTGGAGAAATCAGCAAATAACTAGTGCATAATGATGCTAGGTTATTAGTGAAGTCCATGACAGGTGGGTGAGGAAAGGCTCAAGGCTCTGTGGTGTGAGCCTTTGAGCCTACCTGGGGGTTGTTCAAACAGAAGTCCACAGACCTCCAGGATTTCAGAACTGGTGGGAGCGGTGGCGACCTAGCAAGAAGAGGAACGTGCCAAAAAGGCCACAGGAACTGAGCTGCCAGACCTCCCCTCCCCACATCTTTGGTGGAGAGACACAGCCAAAAAGTGCGTGTGGACAAGGAACAATTACTGAATTTTCTCTCCAAAGTGCCTTTGAGCCCAGTGCTTTAGATACAAACTGCTTTGGGGCAGTATGGCTGAGAGATGGCCTCTCTGGAAATCTTAGGGACAGGCATCCTCCAGACAGTTGTCTCCTTACTGAGACAGAGCTAGGAGGGGCCTGAATACATCCCAGTTGTGGACACCTCCCCGTTGAGAAACTGAGGCCCAGGGCAGAGAAGTACAGTTGTGAGTGACTGATGCTGATGGGTGAGTGTGGAAAATTCAGATATTCTGGGGTCCCAGGCTGGGGTTCTTGTGCTAAGAGAAAGAGAAGAAGAAACAAGGAGGAAAATGGGAGGCAAGAGGGTAAAGAAAGAGGGCAAAAGAGGAGAAGAGAGAAAGAAGACAAGGTGGAAAAAGAGATGGGATGGAAAATGAGAGAAATGAGGGATTTTGAGATGCACACAGTTGCATCTGTGATGCTCACTTGATGGACGGTCAGCTCCCCAATTACAATAAAACCTGCTTTGTGCCCTGGTTGAGGCCTGTGGCACTGTGTGGGGTCCACACGGTTGCTTAATCCAAGCAGGTGGTTCTGTGAACAGCCACACTCTGTAGTTGCCTAAGAGGTTTCCAAGGCCCTGGGAGGTTTTCATTACCTTGCTCAGCTGATTCACACCAGAGGCAGAAGGATAGGCAAGGCATTTCCCTGCTCGGGCCTCAGGCTCCTGCTCTGTAAAATGGGGTAGGCATGGGGAGAGGATCTGGATGCTATCCCTGCCCTTGCAGCCCTGGCATTCTAGAATTACATTAAGTTCAAGAGTTACTGGGGTTGGGGATTTAGCTCAAGTGGTAGAGCGCTTGCCTACCAAGTGCAAGGCCCTGAGTTTGATCCCCAGCACCCCCCAGCCAAAAATAAGAGTTATTCTACAACATTCTCCCTTCTTCATGTCATTTATTCTTCAAGTGACATGAGAAGCTTTGCAAAGCTAGTTCAGAACTTCTTGCTTTGACCTAATTACCACTGGAAAGAAGAGGTCCTAACTGAAATGGGGACCCGGTACAAAGCCTAAAGTGAACTTTGCTGACTCGGCCATTCCCGTTGGGTTTAGTGACTGTTTGCAGATGACTTGATGGCTGAGGATGCTGCTTCAGACTGTTACCTCCACTCCCTGGACCACACTGAGTGACCTTTCCATGGATGTACCAGGATGTTCGTCTTCTTCATCTCCCAGCGTCAGTATTTGAGCTTCCTAAACTGGGAAGTTATTAAAAACCAGGAATGCGGGAAGACAGAGACACACAGTGCACCAGAGAAAATGATATATACCGGTCCCAAAGTGAAACTAGTTATTGCTGTGTCACAGGGAGCAAGCATGGAATGAAGCACGTTAAATAGATCACTGAACCACAGAGAAGAGACCTGAAAGGCCCCCCAATTGTATGATCATATGCTCAGCCTCAATAGTAATTAGCAAATCAACAACGAGGAAACACCGTTTCATATCTGTCATATCTGATCCTTCTAAAGAGCTAGCTCACTGCCTAGCCCACAGTTTGGCAAAAATGTAAAAGTCTGACAATACCAAGTTCCACAAGGACATGGAGAAATGAGTACTGGAGCTCACTGCTTGTGGGAGAATCCTCTGCGATGAGCAATCTGGGAATATCTAGTAAAGTAGAATAAGCATGTTCCTTCTAACTGGAAGTCCACTCCGAGGCATGCCGATAGAGAAGGTAACACATTTCATACACAGATGCGTGCGTGGGCATCCATTGCAGCAATATCGGTCATAACAAAAACATCTAAATGCACATCAACAGGGAAAAGGATAAATTGAAATAGTCACGCAAATAAAATACCAGAAAACCAGTTAAAGTCGCAGATCAACTTCAAAATGCTAGGTAAAAGAAATTGTTAAAACCTATATAAAGAATGATGCCATTTTATATAAGATTTATAAACCTGTAAAACAAGATTATGTAATTTGTATAGGTTTATATCTATGCAGTAAAAGCTGAAAAACATGTGTAGACATGATAAACATTTAATTTGTGAAATTGGATCCTTGCTTTGGTGATGAGGTGGAATGTTACATAGGAGTTTCCCCTCTCTTTAATTGTTTTGTTCGTTTAAAAGAATTGAAATGAATAGAACTTGCTGTTAATATTTAATAATGTTTGAAGAGTCCATATTTAAATCTCTAGTCTTATGTGTTCCAAAACTATTTGAGAATAATTGTGTGTGTGTGTGTGTGTGTGTGTGTGTGTGTGTGTGTGTGTGTGTGTTGCTGGGGATTGAACCCAGGGCCTTCACACTGTGCTATGTTTCTAGTCCCTTTTTTTTTTTTTTTTTTTTTTTGAGATAGGGTCTTGCTAAGTTGCCCAGGTACCTCAGCCTCTTGGTACCTCAGCAAGTGACACCAGGCTTGGCCAATTTTTAAAAAGAAGAGAAAACAAGGAAGAGTAGCTGTCTGCAAGCTGCAGCCACTCAGGGCTACACGTTGATTGGGCCACCAGTTCCCTGAGTGGGCTTGAACAAATACCCCAGGCTTGCTAAGCAAGGCTCGTGTGCATGTTCTAAACCATTCTTGCTGCAGCACCATCTCCCAGCTCCCTTCCAAAAAAAAACCCATCACGTGTGAGCAGAGGGAGAGGGAGAGGGCTGGACAAGATAAAACAGGCTTTTAAAAGAGGAGCTGCCTGTTTAAGCAGAGAAAGTGGAGGCCTGATAGAACCTGGGATCCCACCTACAGCATCCCTGAAATATGGGACCCCCACACGCTGTGAGCATGCGCAGTTTGAAAACCTTGACTCTAGACTTGACATTCCATGAAGTCTAGCAATGACCTGGACTGTGACATATGAAAGGCCAAGAGTGGAGCAGGCGAGCGAAGCACCGCGGGCATGGCGTTTAATGAGGTGCCTCCTCCGTGGGTAATCTCAAGTGTTGCCCTGGCCTTGTTTGCCCTCGCAGACACGGCAGCTTTCTTCTTTTCTGGTAGTGGAGCATGCTTGTCACCCCTACCAATGGAGCCCCACAGGTATGCTCCTTCTGGAGAGCCCCCCAAGCCTGGAATAGAGTGGGCTCTCGACACTGCTGAATGGCTGATTAGAGAAGCATGGAAGGAGGACAGAAAGAGGAAGGCTGAAGGAGGGAGGATGGGATGGCAGGAACCTGCTTGCCCTTCTGCAGAGCTGGGGTCTGGGCTGCCAGCCAACCTGGACCAGCCACTTTGCCGCTGGGGGCAATGTGTGTGGGTAATTGCTGGCCTTGGCCTTACTCATCCTTCCTTGAGGCCGTGTGCAGAGGAGAGGGTTTCACTTGCCCAGTGGGTACTGAATTATAGCTGTGAGCAGAGTCCTGTGTAATTACCCACCAGCCGCGAACCCTGGGGAGTCTGGGAAGCTTGCCGGTGCACAGGTGCACAGGGAACCGAGTGAGGTGGCTCCTAATTAACCTTGGCCTGCTTTCTGGACTCACGGCACAGGGACACATCTCCTAGGAGGCCGGCTACATCAGGCTGTGGAGTTCTTCATTATGGCTGCCTGGGTGGAATCAGGGCCCAGGGAAGCAGCAGCGTGCACAGGTGCGTGCGTGCATGTGTGTGTGTGTGTGTGTGTGTGTTGGGAGAGGAGGACAGGTTCAGTCTCCTGAATTGTACAGTTTCCCCAGGCTGAGTCTCTATCTCTCTGCCTCTCTGTCTCTGTCTCTACCGCTCTCTCTCTCTCACACACACACACACACACACACAAATATAGGCACATAAAATCACAAATAGAGCCACATGTAACACACCCACAAACAATATACACACAGATACATGAATCCAAACATATGTGTACACAACACTGATATGTATAGACGTGCCCTACCTTCCTCTCTGTCTGCCTGTCTCTCTGTATCTCTCTCTCTTGTTTATTGTATGACTCCTTTTCCAGATGGGCAGGGATTTCATTCCTATTGTATACTGTATCTGGAAGTAGCTGGTAAGCTGGGCATGGTGGCACACACCTGTAATCCCAGCTACTTGGGAGGCTGAGGCAGGAGGATCACAAGCAAAGTACACAGTATGTCTTGTGGTGATAAGTACCAAGGAAGAAAAAGAAAGCAAAATGGCACACAAGAAGCGTGCCTATGGGAGGAGGCAGACATTTTAGATAAGGTACCCGGAGTAGCCCTCACCTGAAGATGATAGAGAGTAAGCTGAGCAGATGTGCAAGGGATGATTCTGGAGATGTGCAAAGGACCTGGAGCCCCAAGGAGGCAGGAAGGCTGGAGTGGAGCAAGGCTGGGGAGAGCCACAAGACACAAAAACAGAGAGGCAACAGGGGCTGTCCATGGGTGACTAAGATCTTTGCTGTTTACTCAGCGAGACGGAAATCCTCTCAAGAATTCAGGAAAGAACAGTGATACTCTAAGACTTTTAGTAAGATCACTCTGAGAGTTGTGTGACAAATCCAGAGGATGGGCAGGTCAGGAGGACGGGCAGCGATAAGGGATGCACAGGGAGACCAGATAGGAATGGAGCCCTGAATCTAGGTGGGAGACGGTGGCAGCCCCAGCCAGGTGGCAGGTCTGGGGTGGACGAGCCTGTGGGAAGATCTGGTCGGAGGTGAGGGGGGAGGAACCAGGTTTCAGATGTTGTTTGGCCTCCACGTGCTGTTGTTGAGTAGCAACCGGAAATATAAGCCTGGAGTTCAGAGGAGAAGGCCCCACTGGAAGGATGAGCCAGGAGTCACCAGCATACAAATGATGTGTAAAGCCTCGAGCCTGTTAATTTTTTTTCTTTCTTATAATTAAAAGAGCTGAAGCAAACATGACAATGTTGACATCTGTTAATTCTGGGTGATAGGTACAGTACTCTTTGTACTTTTTAGTATGTTTAAACTTTTTTCTAATAAAAATAAGAATGAATAAACAGTTTATAAAGCCACACAGGGTTCAAACTGCTGAACAGTTTGGTCACAAGTGCTTCAGATCTAAAGAGTGGATGCCAGCAAAGTTCAAATTCCTCCTCCCACCAGCCTAAGTTCAGTGACTAGGGGGTTAGCCCCATCTCTCTGGGTGCCTGCGTCTTCATTTGGACACAGGCATCTGGTCCCTGGCTTCTCAATGTTCGCCTAGTGCCCACCAGGGAGGACTCAGGCTGATGGGCATACTCCTGCCTACACTGATTTTGCCTCTACATCTCATGCCTAGTCCTATATATAAGGCCAGCAATACCTTGTAAAAGGGTTCTGTAGGTGTAAGGTCAATTTTTTCTCCAAATGAGACAGTGAAGGGCCACCATGGGGAGCACAATGATGGGAGAAAAGGCCGGGACAACAAAATAAGCCCTCTGATGCAGAAACTGTTACCTTTGCACCCTGACATGTTTCAACAGAGCCGCCAGGAGACCCTGATAAAACCATGAAAACACAGTGTTTGCATAAAATGAAAAATTTTTACCAAGAAAAAAGCCCTAACTAACCCTCTGGCCTCACTTGCTCTAGTGGACTTAGAATCCCTGTCTCAGAGCCCCACCGCCGGGCGGACATCAGTGTCCCTCTCGCTGCGCTGCAGCCGCGTCTCTGGCGGGC
>PVJO010022085.1:0-28732 GCA_004026905.1 Hystrix cristata | reverse complement strand
TATATATATATATATATATATATATATATATATATATATACGCACAAGAGTGAACACAAAGTAGTATCCTTACAGCTGGGGATTGAAAGAAAAGCAAGATTTTCAAAATACATTTCAGACCATTGTTACCATCATGGAATTATTCTTTTTTCTAAGCTAACAGTGGAAATCTGTACTTTTTCATGAATAAATATTTTATTCAAAAGCAAATCTCTATAATTACGCTGTTAGAGTTTGATGTGTCTAGAAAATACATAATAAAATTTCATTTTTGGTATAACTCTAAGTAGAACACTGGTCAAATAATAATGAAGCAATAGTGCTGTCACTGTTTGGGTCTTAAATGTCTTCCAAAAGCTTGTGTGTTAAAAGCTTGGTCCCCAGCCGATAGTTCTTTTGGGAGGTAGTAGAAATGTGAAGAGGGGCAGAAATGTGAGGAGGTGGGGCCTAGTTGGAGGAAGTAGATCACTGGGCATGTTCCCTAAAAGGGTACATCTTGTCCTTCGCCCCTTCCTTATTCTCTCTCTTTCTGTATCCTGTCTGCCATGAGGTGAGCCACTTTGCTCCACCATATGCTCCCTGCAATGATATTCTCCATCATCATGGGATGGGAAACAGTGGAGCCAAACATGGTTTCAAACATGGACTGAAGCCTCTGAAACCATGAGCCAAAATAAACCCTTTAACTATAACTTTAACCCCTGAACTATAACTTAACTCCTTTAAATTACAGTCTCAGGTATTTTATTACAGAAACAGAAACCTGACTAACACAACTGGAAAGTAATAAATGATGAAGAAGTCTATTGTATAGAATAGTCCTAATTAACACTAAGATTCATTGGGAAGGTATTTTCATTCATCTTCCAGAGAAGAAAATTAAGGGGATGGTTTTTGTCATGCTTACATAACCATTAAGGGAAGTTAGTACCCTTTAGGGTACTAAATTTAGGACCTTGAATTTCTATTCAAGAATTCATCTATCCAAGGTCCCCACACTGCTTTTCTAAGCACAAACTTTTTAATATTTTGAAAGTTCTGGGTGACTGATTATGTATTTCAACACAAGTTCTAAGATTGCTTTAATAATTTATCTGTTTTTACAAGGATGTGCCTAGTTTAATATCATTTTTTACATCTATTATAGACATTATTAGGAAATTTGTCTGTTTTCCTCTGTCTCTTGAAAAATATACATGCTCTTGAATATTTTGGTCTTTTTATAGACATCATTTAGGCTTTGAATGAAACCCACAATCTGTGGATTCTTTAATTGCTTATAATAAATAGATACATTTCCCATTTATTTAAGATTTTAAAGATAGTTATTTGATTGTAATTCACGCTGACCAACTTGGTTTCAAAGTTGAATGATTGAGTGGAATGGTTTTGAAATTTAAAAGCTATAGTGTACTTTCTTTATCTCAGAAGAACATGTCAGAAATTAATTTTAAAACCCATCTCCCTAATTATAGGAATAATGCATGAATCATTTGCACCTACTTTTGCTTTTTCACTTAAAAATATATATATATATATTTTTTTACCAAGAACATTTATTGGTAAAAAATGGTACATTGTTTTACCATTGTATACATTGGCACATTGTATACATAATGATCACATTTATCATGGCCTTTTGTACCTGTACATGATGTATCTTGGTTCCCCCCTTCCCCACTCCTCCCTTCCATTCCGCTCTTCCTTTTTTATAACAGATTTACTTACATTTTTCCATTTTTTCCCTTTCCCCTTCCTTTCCCTTTTCCCTTCCTTTTTTTTCCCCTTCTCCCTTTCTAGTTCTCTTCTCTTTTGAATATTATGCTTTTTCACTTTTAAGAACAACTAGTTCAAAAACTAGACCCTACCACAATTGGTATAGCTTTTAAAAGATTTTTCTTTGTTCATTAAAGGCTTTACTCCACATATACTTGAAAATGTTATCAAGAAAATTAAAAGTAAAAACTTCAAAGTGCTGATATGTGGTACAACATGAGTGAACCTCAAAACAATTTGTTAAGAGCAGATGCTGGTCATATGTGATCACAGATTACAGCAGTCCATGTTTCTGTAGTATTCAGAGAAAGGAAATCTACAGGGACAGACAGTGGAGGAGTGTGACTGCCAGAGGAGTGAGGAGTGACTGTAAATTGGCTCAAACTTTCTTCTGGAGTGATGGGAATGATCTGAAATAACATTGTGGTGATGGTTACATGCCTCTGTGAAAACACAAATTATTCTCAAACTGTACACTTAAAACAGGGAAATATGTTGGTATGTCAATATAACTTTATAAATATAGATGTGAGAGTATGAATAATGTGAGGTAATTATCAGTGATTCTCAAGATATAGAAATTAAAAAGTTTACCTTATTAATGTATCAATAACACACATGTTCTTTTCCTGTACCTAAGGAAGATACATCATAGGAAGAAGAGTTGGCCCTCTGCCTGAAATTCATAATTCAACTAAGAAGACATACTGACAAGCAGAAAACTATATCTTACACATGGAATACTTGAAGTGGTACTTCAAAATAGAGTAAAATGGAATATTTTAAAAAATTTAAGCTGCTTTTTAAAAAAAATCTAATCGATATATAAAAATTGCACATATTTATGGGGTACCATGTGATGTTTTGATATCCGAGTACATGTATAGGGAATTATCATATCTTGAACAATGTAGGAGAAATTCTTCATTACTCTTCTCTAAGACTAATACCAGCCAGCCAACAAAATTTTCATCATTGCTTTGTTGTCAGTTGCTAGTTTCAGGTCTAGCCTCAAAGTTCTGCCAACATGTCTGTTTGGAGGAAGGGGCATGTCTCATTTAACTTTTGATTCTCACCACATGGTACAATATTGGGTACACAGAACACACTCAAATGAAAATATTTTTCATATAAATCAAGATGAATTCGCAACCTCTGCTGAATCAAACAGGCATGTTTAGAAGTCACAATAAAATAAAGCAGAACACAGCAAATACTTTAATAAAATTTTGCGACTCCATGAAGGAAAAAAAAAATTCTTCCAGATGTGAAGTGGAGGAAGGATCACAGAGGAAATGATAATCAAACTGAGAATGAAGAGGATTTATTAGAAGAGTTTTCCAAAATAGAATCTATTGGTACCCCTGAGAGCTAAATCTAGAAACGGAGAACTGAAATTCTTCATTTTATTTCAAATGTCAAAATGTTCAAGAAAGGTACATAGTAAATATCAAAATTAACCTGAGATGCACTCCAGCCTTAGTTGTTTTATAATTTAATCTGACTGGACTGTGGAAAGAATAAAATGTGCAGTTAAAATATGAGAAGAGAAGAAAGTGGCAGAAGCTACTTGTGACCTTCACACAAGTCTTCTGGCAGTAGAGTCTGTGTCTGGTCCCTGGAAATTTCTTTAAGTATCGACCTGTCATTCCATCTCTCAACATGTACGAGGTGACAGAAGAACAGTAGCTTTTACTCTTGAGACAGTAGAGTATTGAATGGATGCTTACTAGGAGGAGTTTAAAGAAATATACCTTATTCTGACCCAGGGAGACAATGAACCGGCTCACTAGTAAAGGTAGAGACCTCACATGAAGATATAGAAGATTTGGAAGATTGGAAACTGTATGAATCACATAAATGAAACTCAGATCTTCATAGGAGCAAACATAACATGATGTAACAACTTTTTAGCATTTCTGCCGAAAACACATAATCTGATTATAATCACTAGGAAACAGCAGTCAAACTTAAATTGAGGGACACGCTGCAAAACAATCAGTCTGTATTTCTTCAAAAATGTCAGTCTCACAAAAGACAAAGCAAGACTGAATCTGTTCCAGATGAGAGCAGACTCACAAGAACCTGGAAGACATTGTGTGAGGTGAAATAAGCTAGGTACGGAAGGACAGACTGCCTGATCTCAGGGGCGGGGTGTGAAACAGCTGAAGAGTAGAATGGTGGTGGCCAGAGGGTGGAGGTGGCGGGGCACAGTCGGGTGGGAAGGCACTGGTCTCTGGGAACTGAGTTTTAGCTAGACAGGAGGAAAAGGTTCCTGGCGATTTATTGTACATGGTGAGTACAGAAAATAACATATGCTTGAAAATTATTAAGAGAATAGATGGTAAATGTTCTCTCAACAGAAGAATGATAAGGATGTGCAGCGATGGGTATATTAATTAATTTGATTTAACCATTTCACAATGCATATATATATTAAAATGACACATCATATGCCATATATATGTGGGATATTTCTTTGTCAATTATACCTTAGTAAAGCAGGAGATGGGGGTGGGGAGCAGACTTAAAGACACAAAAGCTAAATGAAATGTGCAGCACAGGATCCTGGGCCAGAAAACAGGACTGGTATAAAAGACAATTTACGGTGGCTGGAACCAGCCCTGTCCAGAGGGTCAAAACCCAGGAAAAACCCCTCCAAAACAAGTCCTCTCCTCAGGCCTGGGCCTCGCTCACCTCAGCTGACCCTCAAAAGTGGTAAGGAGAAGGACAATTTGTGAAATTTAAATAAAGTCCATAGATTAGAAAATAGTATGCATCAATGTTAAATTTCCTGATTCTGATAATTGTACTATGGTCGTCTAAGAGAATTTCTGTTATTTTAGGAGATAAACTGAGGCATTTAGAGTTAAGGGGCAGGATGTCTGTATGTAACTTTCCAGTGGTTTTGAAAAATAATAACAGTAATAGGTATATATGCAAGCAAACACATCCGTTCACACACAGAACTGTAAAGTGAATGCGGCAAAATGTTAACAGCTGGTGAAGTAGCGGAAGGGTGTATGGGAATTCTCTGCATAGCTACAACTTTTGGGTAAGCCTAAGGTTGCTTTAAAATCAAATCAAATACAGGAATTAAGATCTGTCTTAGAGATCTTCCAAGAAACCATTCAAGTTACTCAAACTGGGAAATTGATGGTTCTTTGCTATCGATTTTGTTTTTCCAGTCCAACTCTTAGAAACCAACTCAAAAAGTAAGAAGATTTGCAACAAAACAATAAGCAGAATCAAACACAAAATATAAAGAGCAAAACAGAAAATAATACACAATTGGGAGATCAATCTTTTGCAAAAGGGAAGGGGACCAAGAGATGGGGGAAGGAAAGGTCAGGGAAGGGATGACACAAGAATTAAGTTGTGTTATGTACATGTACCAACTCCCTATGAAAAATGTAATCATTATGTACTGCAAGCGTGTACCAATAAAGAAAAGAATTGACCTGACTTTTTTTTTGGTCAATTTTTATTTTTTAGTAGTGATTATCAGGCTTATAGTCTTAATATTGCAAAGCCTTAAAAAGCATCATATAATGGCATATAATGATTACTGCAGAAGAAAGTTAAGAATGGGCACATGAGTGTGATCAAGAAGGAGTAACAACAAAGCACTATTCCCTATGTCAGGTCATAAATATTAAATAGAATGAGCCTATTGCAGATACCTGTTTCCTTGGAAACCTGTTCGATTGAAACGGCCGCAAAAATTAACATGTATTTTTTTCCCCTCTTAAAGGGCAGTAGCGCCTTTTACTTATACAGTTTTGACCTTTAGCTTTATATCTTAGGCTTATTGTAAGAAGTTCTTTCCAGAGCTAGTCAAACAAAGTATCTTTTCATTAGTTTTGAGGCTTGACTTAAAATAGTAATGGCCTTTCTAGTTGCATGTTACAAGACAACTCTGGGTATTTCAGGTAAAATCTGCCACTCACAGAATATTGCCATCTAGACTAATAAACCATCAACTCACACACAATAATTGAACCCAAATGCCAAGGGACTTCATAATACAGAGAACTGAGTTAAGCGGTCATATTTTCAGTACAGCTCTGTATTTCAAGAGGCCATAAAGTTTAATAAAGTCAAATTCCTTGTATAAGCCAATACTGACAAATATCGTGTAGACAGAGTTTCACCAAAGATAATAACACAGTGTCAGGTCATTACCATGGAGAACTGTCCTGGGCCATGAAGTCTTTCTGACTTTCATCTTACATCCAAAGCTCACCTGGCTCTGGGTTTCTGGTACTTTGACAGGTTCATATCTATATCCAGGAGGGTAAATTCCAGACCTGAAAGTCTAATCTGTAACTATAGTTTGCCATTAGAATCAGCCACAAAATAGAATAATTTAGACAAAAACTATTCCTATGCTGAGGCAAGTCATAAATTCAGGTGAAGTGGTTCCCAACATAGCTGTAGAGTACCTGCCTATTCTGTCTGCAATGCCACCAGCAGAGGCTACCTTTAGCCTCAAGATACCCCAAGAATCCTAAGGTCACTTAGCAGGCCTGCTGGACCAAGTCTCAGGATGTTGTGCAGCACTTAGACACAAAGGGAATGTTTAGAACAGATGAACATGGTTTGTTCCTTGGCTCTGACACTTACCAACTACTTAGCCTTGAATAAATCACTGATTCTTTCCAACAAAGAACTTTTGGGGAACTGAAAATGGGGGTCTGGATAGCCTGAAGACTTGATTCTCGGGCAAAGGTGTTCCAAAGGGAAGTAAAGATACTTAAAAAGAGATAGTGTAAGACAACCGATTTCCCAGTTTATCCTGAGTCTATGTTTTCGTGGTAACCACAGTTTGGATTCTGGGGATACTACTGATTTAAGGTACTTTACCCCATTTTCTCCCACAAGGGGAAATGCAGTTATCATATTGGAGAGCGATTTAATAATACAATGGAGACTCATGTCCTTCTTTCTTTGTGGTCAGTTACCCTCTGTGTTCTTTGTGGGAGGAATTAGTGATTCCCATCAATTCCATTGCCTTTAGTGGGCCCTGTCAAGGGAAAAAAGGAGCCTGACCCAGTCTATCCTCTATCCAGCCAGGATACTTGCATCTTGAAAGACCACAGAGAAAGGCAACAATCAGATTATAGGCATCTGAAGAAATGCCTGTAGACAAGATCGACAACTTGTAAGAAATATCACGGGGAAGAGAAAGGCTTTGGATTCCAGCAGCTACCTACAATGTCTTTGCTAGTCTGAACCTCTCAACAATCATTTTCAACTTCAATAAAATCAATAAGTTAACCATCACTTCTACCCCATTGTGTCTCTAAAAACTGTTGGAAGAATCAAGAGATTTGGCTGTTTCATCTATTCCTCTCCATCCATAATGTTCCCGGTTGAAGAAACCTTACTCCCGCCAGTGTTGACTTAGTGGTTATTCTCTCGGGAGCATTCTATATTCCTAATATCCAACCTGCCACTCATGGTTTTTTCAAGCTTCATTATATCAGTAGCAACTCCCACCTATTGAGCACTCACTATGCCTTGTGAGATTATCTAAGAGCTTTTTATGTCTTTCTACAATTCAGTGAAAGAAAGTCTCATTTTACAGATGAGAAAACTGAGGTTCAGTCAGGCTAAATACCTTGCCCAAGATTCAGTGGTTGGTAAGTGGCAGCACCAGCCTAATGAGCCCTGACCGCATAAGAAGATGGATGGGGAACCCTACTGTCCCCCTTGTGGCAGGTGTGACTGCACATCCAGTGTCTGCACCTGACAGGAGACCAGTGTGTCCTCTGTGGTTCTGGATTCCTTCCTCGGGATCACCGGAGGGTATTAAATGTAAAGAGTTCCGCATTGGAGCCAGACTACCTGCTTTGGACGCCCAGTTCAGGTACTTCATAGTTTTGGTGATTTTTTATTGAAAAATACTTTCATTGTTGCCATGGACTCTTTCAACTGTTTATTCTTCTATTCTAGTCATGGTAGGATGCTTTGTTTTGTTTCTCTTTGTTTGTCTTTCTATAATTCTACAATGTAATTCAAGGTCTGAAACGGCAGCAAAATGGAGGAGGCGGGCATAAAGCTAAAAGATTGTTTATATTTTAAAGACAGTTACCATTTCTTTAGTGTCCACTAAGTACCAGGCGATGTGTTATGTGCTTTACATACATTATCTTTTGTTTTTACAACCAATGTGAAATCTTGGTATTACTATTCCATTTAAAACTAAATAAAGTAGGGGTCAGAGAGCTTAAATATTTTCCCTAAGCTGGTGAATTAAAGAGCAGAAAGTCAACTTATGTCAGTTGCTTGTGAAGTATATGATCTTACCATTTTAAAAAAAAATCACACAGCTTATTTACCATTTTATTTTCAGAAAATTTTTGGCTGAAATCACCTATGGAATAAAGATTGGCATTACCCTCATTCCACCTGTTCTTTAAAGGTATCCACTGAAACAAGTTTGGTGTACAGCTTGGAACTTTTTTCTATGCACATTGTTGCACATGCAGACATTTAAATCTGTAAGTGAAATCACATTACAATATTTGCTTTTAGTAAGTATTCTTAATATTTTTCAAAATGAGTTTAAAAATTTTTTTTCTAGTGAATGCTTTAGATATGCCATAATTTACTTGAATATCTCCCTATGGATGGGCATTTACGTTGCTTCTAATTTATCAGTAACAAAAACACAGGTGCAAAGACTATTTTTGAATACAGATCTTCATGCCCCTGTATGAATATTCCTACGGGATGTCCTATGAGGACGGCAGAATTCGTAACTTCATTTTCTAATAGGATAGACTGCTAAGCTGACCTTGGATAGCCCCTGGTGGTCCGTCCACTCCTTCAGGTTGTATCTCAATGAAAACAAAATCGGATGGAACAGAATCTTTCATTTTTACCTTCCTTTGACGTTGCCCTATTTCCAGTTTTTTTCTCTGCTTTCTATGCTAGCTGATAGCTCTTCTTTCCTTTTATATCTTTCTATTTCTGTCTGCCCTGGTCTACTTGTGGGTAAAGTATCAAATCACATAGATATCTTACTATGCCAGAAGCTGGTAGTGAGCCCTGACTCTCTTGTTGTCCACTAAGGCTCCTAGAGTACCCTTGAAATATAAGAATCCTTGCTGCTCTCAGCTGGGAGTGCAGACCCTGATGTATGGTAAACAGGGACAGCGTGGAGGACAGAGATGGATGCAGCAGATGGTGGAAGGGCTCGGGCTTTTTAATCCTCTACCTTTGAAAATACTCATTCATCTGAAAATGTATTTTACTTAAGAACAAAGATAGTGATCACCCACTGAAAATGTGACTAACTTGAAGGATTATAATGCACACAATGACTTGCATTTATGTCTCCAATTTTCAAAGCACTTTGTTATTTTGGAAAATGAGAATTGTACATTATTTAAAATTGTCACCATTGATCTGATTCATGTTTTCCTCTTTATGAAGAGCATGAATTAATAGTCTACCCCTTTGCTAACATAAGATATTGTTTTAAAAATTACTATAACTTGTCTAAGCTTGAGGACTGGTTTAATAAATTATAGTTCACCTACAAGCAAGAATAATCTATAGTCAATAAAAGTCAAGATTCAGAAGAATAGTTAATGACATGAGAAAATATTCATGATATATTGTTAAACACTAAAAGCTGGTTAAAAATGCTATGCCTAATATGATCCCAAATTTGTAAAAAACAGACAAGTTAAAAAAAAAAAAGGACTGGAATATACCAAGAATTATAACAGTACTTGTCCTTGGGGAAAAGAATACAAATGATTTTGAAAAATTATTTGTAATTTTAAAAATTGCAAAACTTTCCCCTTTTTCGGCAAAGAACATATAGGGATGTTATAATGAGAAGATAGAACTTGTTATTAATATTTGACTATTTTCTTTTGCCTTCCCAGGTATCTGAGACTCATCTTTTAAATAAACATTAAGCACAGAGCAGCTCTCTAGAGAAAGTTAAGTGAGATCACTAGATTCACTATTTTTCCTCTGATGCAACCGGAAGGTAGGTCAGTTCCTGCCTTATTTCTCCCACCAGGGCTTGCTATCGCAGGAAGGTCCCTGAGTCACATCAAGGGCACACATCAAAATGTGGAGGCCTGGTTTCCGCAGGGCTGGTCAGGTCCATTCAGGTCCTGGTCTAGGCATCTACACATTTGCCGAGGACTCGTCCTTATGGGACTGGTGAGACCCTGTGATTCCTGGAAAGAAGTTCATGGGAGGCCAGAGAGGGCAGAGGGGAGAACCCTTGTAAAAATGTAGAGGGGGATCAGGGCCCCAGTTAGTGTGGGATTGTTGGAAGGGCTCAAGGCCCAGAGGGATGTGCTACCAGGAGGAATGATTCAGCAGCCCATGCTGCTGGCCATCATGGCAAGCCAGGGCCTAAAGAAAGATCCAATCAAGAACAGACGGTCTTGGGGGCACCCAAGGTGAGTCGAAGGGAAGAAGAATGCACACTCTGGTAGTGCCCCCTAGATGGCAGACCCCTTCCTAGCCTGAGAGCTGAAGAGTATTCTTAAACATTTCATGGTACTGAGATCGAGTCACCAGGAAGCTGGTTAAAACACAGCTTTCTGGCCCCCTATCCACAGCTTTTCTGATTTAATAGTCCAGGATGGCCCTCAGAATCTCATTTCTAACAAGCTTCATTGATGCTAGTGCCACTGACTGGTGGACGTTGAGCACTGAACATAACATTTCAGACCCTGAGAAGGGACAAAGTACAAAGAGTAGGTTGTGGTCCTTATGGCAGAGTGACCAGTCCAAAATGTGACAAAAAACCCACAGAAGTATAGCACGGAGATGGAAAGAGGGGTGCAGGTAAAGGGGCTGGCTTAGGGGAGGGAATGGGCCGTTGGCATCTGACTAGAATAGCTCTGCTGCTGTGAAGCAGAATGGAGGCACTTGGGAGCTCACCTCCTAGTTAAATTTATGACTAGGCATTACTCGGGGTGTGTGTAGCAGATAAGCATCACAGGTGTGCAGACTAAAATAAAAGCAGTATTCAGAGCAAAATGAAAAATAAATATTAGATATATACTAAGAATAAACCTAAAGAAAAAATGAGCACAATATAAACATAAATGATTCTCTATTTGAAGTGAAAGACCATTTAAAAAACCTCATTTAGTACATGGTTCTATTACACTAGACATTTCCTTAGTTTTGGCCCTATATGCCTGACCAAGCAAAGTTGAGAACACTCAACACCCAACAAAGTGAAAATGAAACACCTTGAAAAGTGAAATGAATCCACTGATCGTGCATTCAGATACCAGTGGCAAGGCTAAAATGCTACCAAAGTTTCTAAGGCTTATTCTTGATTCTGTACTTGTGTCGGTAGAGAACGGTAATAAACAATTTGCAGAAGGGTACCAGCCCATGGTAACACTTGGAGGAACACTGGCCCCGTCTGCTCATTACTGATTTGGAGACGGATTTATGGTACCACTTGAAGCAGTCAACTCATTATTTTGGATCACGCACTACAGACTTAACTTCTTGTATCCTGCAGGACCACTTGGTTCTTATCAATTACATTTGGGGTCCTTGGAATGGTCTGTTGGGTTCAACTGCTGTTTCTTCAAGCTTGGACATTCAGGACAATGTTTTGCACACAGTAAACACTAATAAGTACTGATGGAGGAATTCATGGAACCGGAGCCCAGACAGACATATCATGTGTGCTTGGGGGCTAGACCACCGATCTATTGGAAGTAAATGCTCAGCATAAGTTGACATCAAATAGCAATTTCCTCTCAGTCACTATATAAAAGTAGCAGACAAGTAGAACAGATAGAGAAACAACTCCAAAGAAAAAAGTCAGACTAATCACTTTGTTTTCCTGGTCTCACTGGTGCCTCACTAAATATAGGTGTCCACTGAGAAGGAGTGAAATTCAGGTTATAAGATTCTTGGCCACAATTACATAGCCTTCCTGGTGGCCTTTTCCTGCCGAAATGAGCCTTATGCCTAGGTCAAGGCGAACCCCAGTGGTATCTCTGTCGATTTTTTTTATTTTTATTTTTGGTGCTGGGGATCAAACTCAGGGCCTTGTGCTTACAAGGCAAGCACTCTAACCACTGAGATAAATCCTCAGCAAATCTGAACTATAGGTCCCCCCCATCAGTATCTCTGGAAACCACTGATGAGTTTAACCTAGTTGTGTTTCTTTTAATACTAGAATAATAAGGATACACTGTAATAATCTCAGTGAAAGATAGCTGAACGAATACTCTAACCTCCCTGAAACGTCATGTCCCACCCGAGACTTCTCTGTCATTCTCCTTTGTTCTCTTTACCAAACATAAAACTTATATGACTTAAAGATGCACAGCTACCAAAAGAAACATAGAATAGCAAAAGAAATTCTGGGCAACAAAAGCAAAGCAGGGGCCATCACAATCCATGACCTAAAACTATACTACAAAGCTACTGTAAAAAAACCAGCATGGTATTAAAAAACCCCACATTTTCTTTATCCATTCTGCTGTTGATGGGCATTTGGGCTGCTTCCAAGATTTAGCTATTACAAACTGTGCTGCTATAAACATGGGTGTGCATATATCACTGCGGTATGATGCTTTTAATTCTTACTACTCTGCCATAAAGAATGATAAGCTTGAGATATTCCTAGGTAAATGGATGCATCTTGAGACCATACTCTTAAGTGAAATAAATCAGACACACATGTTTAAATACCGCATAGTTTCTCTGGTGTGAGAAACAGAAGTGTAAATAAAGACTAACATGTATTATATTGGGAAAGGGAAGAAAATGTCCAAATGGGAAAGGGAACAAGAGAGAGGGAGGGGAGAAGGAACAGAGGACAAGAGAAATAAGAAAGGGAAGGAAAAAATAGAAATGAAGCTTTTGCAAATAAGGAGTGAGGAGGGGTGAAAGGAGGGGAGAGGAATGGGGAAAAAAGAAGCAACAAGATATGTCATGTACAGGTACAAATCCCCTATGATGAATGTCATCACTATGTACATCTAAAATGTACCTTTAAAATAAAATAAATTTAAAAAAAAGATGCACAGCTAATAATGTCACAGGAATAATGATAACTTGCTATTTAGAGAGCACTTTATGCTAAGTGCTATGTTAACTGCTCAAATACATTATCTTATTTAGTTATATCAATAATCATCTAAATTTGCTCAAGCACAAAGTAAAAGGGCTAGTAGCCCAAACATGTCAAATCCCAAAAATTTGTGGTCTTTGCTATTGTACTACTTAGGATCTTGGGTCCAGAAAATGTTTCCTCTTGTGTTTAAGGTTCACCAGCAATCTGAAAAGTGTAATGTTGAGCACTCTGAGAACTCAAAGCCAGGATTTCTCATAGAGAGACATAGATGGACTCTATGAATGAATGACTGACTGAATGAAGATGGGTAGAATGGTAAGCAAATCAAATTTAGTTCATGAGGTGCTGAGATCATAGGGTCACTAGGGTCTCCTGTTGGCATTTCACTATAAACCAAGAGCTGAGATGGATTTAAGACAGTCTATAAAATTTGAAGATCCAATACGGTCACAAATGGTAAGACTATATCTCAGCTGTATTTCTAACAGATGCAAATGTGTATATGCACATGCACACACAGACACACACAGACACACCTTCTTACACTCTCACTCCTTAGAAAACCTTATTTTACTGTTTTTTAAAATATCCCTTTCCATTTCACAAATCTTCTAAATAATAAATATGAAAGACAGTTCAAACACAACATGTATAGTGTTGACTGCACTCAAATTGGAGGTCATAACGCTAACCATTATCTCTAGAGAACTCTGTTTTCAAGTGAAACAATCTGTACTCTCAATAGTCCAGATAAAGTGGTTGTTACAAAAAGCTTCCAAAGTGCTTTCAGAAAAGCTAAAAGACCCTGTCTCTTTTGCAAGCACGATTAATATAACTGTAACATTTATGTTCAAGACAGGATAATTGGTAAAGTCCTCATGGCTTTTGTATAGAACCAAAGAACTAATTTTCATTATTATACATGATGGCGAGATATTCAAACATACAATTAAAACTTTATCATGAGTTAAAATTCCTTAATAAAGCCCCCACACCAAACTGTTTTTTAAAAAAACACTCTAAAATTAGGAAAGGATGGGAAGTTGCATGAACTTGGATATTTAAACACTCAAATTGATTTCTTGGCTACTTAACAATGCAAAATGATTTAAGAAGCAAAGATTTTGGGGAGCCCTAAGACAATAAGACGATCAGCACAAAGACATCTGTCAGGGTTGGGGCAACCTGAGGTAAAGAAGAGCTAAATCTCATGAGATCAGGAACTTAGGCCACTTTAATATTTTTTTTTTTTAATGCAGTGACAACCTACTGACACCATAATCTCTCCATTCAGGATGATGACACAGGATTTAATGAGTAAAAGACAACTGGAAACCTTTCTTTGGAGCTTGAATTATCTATTTGGCATTGAAACTACTTTAGCTAGTTGCACAATTGGGAAAAGAAACACACACATCGAACAAGTAGTTATATATGGAACAATATGTGTTTCTACTTAGATTCAAAAACAGAATTAAAGCCAAGACTAACAACCCTTGTGCTTATTAAAGAAAAATGTTTTCTTCCCAGTGTCTCAACACAATATAAAACTGAAAGGAACTGCTTTCCTCTGGATCACACTTGTTTGTTTATGTTTAAAAGATTTGAGGATGAAGAAACCTTGCGACAGAACAGCTGGAGAAAGCCCATGGGAATCATGCATTGGAGGAAAGCAGATGAACACACATGACAGGGATTATTTTTTCTTGCTGAAATATGTGATGACGGATTAATAAAAATACCTTTACATTTACATTTCTTACCTTTACATTTCTTCTCTTCTGTTTGGAAGGTCTGGGCACTTGAGACGCTCTGATCATTTACATCATCATGGTCCAGATGGAATATGGAGCTTGTCCAAGTGGTCGGGATGAGGTGTGGCGACGACTGTTCATTTTTCAGTGTGCTGCGCCTGTCCGAATGGCTCTTCCTGTGCAGGCAGGCTTCAGACATTCCTACTAGCTTCCAGTCCTGCTCTCGGTCTGGACAGCGCTTCGGTTTGTCCCAGGCTGGAAGGCCATTTTCTGGAAGGTGGAAAGACATGAGATGATGAGCTGTTGGCATTGTCAAGATTTTGCTGAGATGCAGAGTTTTGGAAGGCAAGTTGTTTCTCAGTTCTTTTGGGCTGACAGTTTTCACATGCACTTCTACTTGACGACAGTGGTAAGACGCAGAATTTGTCAGCCTTAGGCGTTTAGCCACTGTAGTTGGATGTTGGCATAGTCAACACATATTCCTCCCTTATTTTTAGTGCCAGCAAGACATCAGTTCCTTCACGGCAAGACTGCACTTTTGCTGGTCCCACTTCCACAGTAATGGTCCAAGAGCAAGTTTACACCAGTTTATGTTACTGCTTAGATGACTATTTGAGGTCTTGAGGGTCAGGGCCGGCTGGGATCTCAGGTCAGACCTTTAGGACACGCAACATCCAGGATACAGCCTCATTTGACTTGGGTTTTATCACAGGCTGACCCGAGTGACACCTTGTTACTTAAGTGGGACATGCTCACATGGCCACATGGAGAGTGACAATTATTCTTAGCATCCTGGTGGCAAAACCCCAGAAAAACAGAACAAAACAAAACAAGAACTAAATAAAAGAACAAGTCAAAAACTGGATTTTACAAACAGAAGTTTTGTGAATGGTTTCAGTGTGGGCCCATGTTTGTAATGAGATCAGACGAAAGGAAGTGGGTAGTGCTTTTGCTGCTGGGCAAATGAAGAGTACTAATAATAAAATGATGAGCCTGAATCTCTTTGGCTGGGTTACTAGGTAGCTAAATATTTATGCATACTATACCCCCTTTCTATTCAATTTATAGGGACTTGAGGGTCTGCCCTCTAGAAAATAGCAAACAAATAGAATAATATAATTCATAATTTCTCATATTACTCTTCTCTGGCGGCAAATTTTACCTCTTTAAATAGCTTTACTGCAGGTGGATATAAAGTATAGAAATAAGCAAGTATACATATACATATGTAGTTCCATATACACACATACATTTTAAAAAGAAGTGTGGTCATCCATGTTTGCTGAAATTCTTAGGCCACTGTCAAAAATCAGAAAAAATAGACTCCTTCTCTTAGAGTGGTCATATATAGTGATTGGAAGAATATAATTTATATGTGAATTTTCTTTTATGCTGAAATTACAAAAAGACCATAGACATCCACATCTACGTGGGTGATTTACAGAGTTAACGCCATCCTGACCTGTGCTTGCCACAGGGAGTTTTAAATGGCCTTTTTAACATTTAAAAGGAATGCCAAATTATTTAAAGAAAAGATTAAGAGGCTTTAGGTTTTCATAAACATTCTCTCGAATGCTACCAGACGTTTTCAGCTGAGGCTGGTCAGGATGGTTTTGGCACAAGTTTAACCTGCTCTCACTTTTGGAAGTTGCATTTACACCTCTTAGTCCTTATGTTACTCTGAGACACGCTTATGCACATTCCACTTCTACTCTAGGGGAAGGTCGCAACCAACAGTGAAAAAGTAACAATCAGCATGTGATTTATCTGTCATACTAAATGGAAATGCTGTGGCTTGAAGTAGCTTAATTTAGCTAATAAGAAATGCTGCCTTTAAAAACATATCATGTGCTTTTGGGGCAACATTTGATCTTATCAGGCAACAGCTCTGAAAATTCAGGTTACTTAAAGAATTGTGGGAGGTATTCTACTAGTAAAGATGGGTACTTTCTTCTCAGAGTTTATATGGCATGATTCACTGCATGGTGAATAAAAAAGATCTGGACTGAGTTCTCCCACTTTTCAACCGCGTTGGCTACTGGTGCAATTACAGACATTTATTCTCACTATCCGTCTAAAGGAAACAACAGATTGAGATCTTGGGAGATTGTATTGCATTTCAAGATAAACACATCTGTGTAGCGCTCATTCAAATACCTATTATCCATGAAGGTTTAAGGTTTTCATGAGCTAAATATAATGTGACTGAATGCAAGGGTTAATTCTGGGCCTAAAGAGGTTCGTTTTATTTCTACAGCCTTCAAAGCCTTCACACCTGTGCATGTTTCCACAGTACCTAGTTTACTTTAGAGGCTCAGTCTAAATCTTCAGCTAATTGGACCTTGTAAAGCTCAACTTAAGTAATGTGAAAGTCCTCATACTATTTTGTAAAGCTTCGATGTTTGATTTTTTGCTACAGAAATTCTTAAATTGGCATTCATTCCCCAGACCCAACAGAAATGAGGAATTGCAGCCTCACTGGGTACTCACTGCTACCTAGTGAGGCAGGGCTCAGATGAAAGGTGTTGGGAAGCGCTGCACCCAAGGGAACCTTCTGCCTTGAAGCATGGCCCATTGCAACTTGCTCAGTAGGTCCCTTGGGGCAGCAAGAAGGGGGTTTCTTCTGAGCAAAGGAGGCTATGTTTGGGGTGAGGCGAGGGATAGATTGCCTTCTGCTTTTCTAAGAAAAGTGCTTGAGATGGTTTGGGAAAAGGGCTCCATTCATGGCAGGCATTTACAAGCTTATAATTACTGTCTGTAATTACATTCACAATAATGATATTCAGTTGCTTAATTGGCAGGTTTATTGGTTGGGGCACTGCTGGGAAACCTGGAGACTGAGAAGTCCCAGTCGGGTCATGGGAAAGCTCAACAGGGATTTATTTTAAAAGGATTCTTGATTCTTATCAGCTCAAGAACTGGGGTGGGGGGGCACATGCAGGTCCTATTCCATTCCCAAGGAAGGATGAGACACCCACTATACCAGGCCCTTTAATTCTACCCACTGAGCCTGTGGTCACTGATAAGAACTACAAGTCACCTCCATGTACATATGGTAGTTTTCAGGAACGTTATGATACTATGATAGTTTTCACATACTGTGATACTATGATAGTCACCGCTACATACTATGATAGTTTTCAGGAATATTACTATGTCAAGTATCCATGTCCTTTGGTTTCCCCCAAAGCTCACACCAATGGGATATTTCTTTTTTGAGATATTAACATCCTAAAGCTTAAGTCAGTAATTCTCAAACTTTGGTGTGTATCAGAACCATGAGAGGTGCTATAGTCAGGTAAGACGTGGCCTTGGAATGTATATATCGGCTAGTTTCTCCAGATTGTGATAGTTTGTGATCCAAAAGGCTGAGATAAATTTAAGGTAAGAAAATAAGCTGTTGGCCAATTTTGGATAAACATGTTGTTTGTCCAGACTCTGTTTCACACAGCCTGAGAGTAGATTTGCAATATCGTTCAAAAATTTATCAATTGTTTTGTGGTCTACTGGGTGAAAGTCAGATGCTCAGTGAGTATTGATATTATCCTTGTAGATTGAAATTATCCCTATAAATAAGTCTTTATTAAGAAAGACTGTTCTGGGCATTAACTGAGCGTCATTGCACACAGTAGTGAAAATAATTTTTTTAAAGGGGGAGTTTAGAAATAATCACATCTTGTTATTTACATGAAGTGTGAATCCTTTTTTTCTTTAATAGATCTCAGCTAACATCTGGCTTTTTAGAATACTTCATATTCTAGATACCAAGACAACCAATTTAATTTGTCTGTTATGATACAAATTGATAAATAAGAGTTAAAACAGATAGGAATACATGAACTGCTACTAAAGTTACTGACCTCTGTGTCTCAAGGGAGTTTAGACACAAATGAGTTTGATGACCAGCAATGGAATGACTTTGAAAGGGTCTTTTGCAAAAGAGAAATAAACATAAATCTCATTAACCTAACTGCCTATCTCTGCAATTTCCACCGAACATGACAGAAAACAAAGCTGTCCAACAAGAAAGGAGAATTATATTAAAATATCCAAGTATTTTAGGGTGCAAAAAGTGAGCTGGAACTTCAGAAGAGAGGTGAAGCAAAGGAAATAGGATTATCACAAAGGGGTCAGAGAGGGCCAGCTGAGTAGGCTGGGATTTCATGATGAAGTGTTTATCTTGCACGAAAAGACCATCATTATTATGTATGGAGATCCCAAACCATAGTCTGTATTAGGGAGATGTACCTACAATATGCTTTGCAAACCCAGAGAGTGTGCAGAATTATCATTGTACAACATCAGACTACTAGGTATGAAGTCTCTAATTTCCATTTTAATTTTTCACTTCAATCCATAAGTCTTAGCTTTGCTAAATACTCAAACTGTATACCTATCAACTAATTTTTAGCCTCCTGCAGGACAGGAGAATAAAATGTGGCTTAGCATTTACTGTGGACCAGGTACCGAGCTTGCCGCTTTTCTTCATCTGTTCCAACGTCCTAAAATGCAGACAGGCACTTCATCTCTTTCTACTGTTTGAATAGATATGTTCTCATTATTGGCCTTATTTGATGAGTAGCAATTGATCTATTTATAATTATTAATAATATATTTATTAATTTATAACTATTCATTGATTAGTACTTCATACTGTAGTTGTTTTAGGAAGTATAGTTATTGCCTTGTTCAGTTATCCTTCTATTCATTTACATGCATCACAGCTCTCCCTGTTTTCCTTTGCAGCTTCCTACTATCCACTGTCCACAGAACAGCCACAGCAAGTGTTTCAAAGTATAAATCAGAGTATATTTAAGTTCTGCTTAAAATCTTCTGATGCCGTCTCGCCAATTTTGGAATAGAGTCCCCGGGCCTTCCTATGGCCCTGAAGGCTTCTGGAAGCATCCCCACCCTCCTGCTGAATGAGCTGAGCTCCTCCTCCACAGCTCTGCTTCTTGTTCTCCAGCCATAGACACTTCTAACACAGGAAGCTTCCCCAGAGTGTGGGGCAGCTCACCAACAGTGAGGTTTCAGAGACTCTCCTGGTTGGCACCCCAGTCATTTTCTATAGATCTTACTTTATGGTCCCCATAAAACCAATTACCAACTGGACCTTCCTTGTCCATTCTCACTGGAGAAGCAAACAGCCAACACTGTCATAATTATTACATTGTCCAGCACTTGGAAAAGAACCTCATACGAGGTGCTTGGCAAACTTACACGGGAAAGAGGATGTGGACAAAGTCCTCATCCCCATTTTACATAAGTGGGAATGAAGTTTAGAAATTGACATAGGTATAAACAATAGGCCAAGTCTCAAATCTAGGTCTTTGGACTCTAAAACCTGATCTCCTATAGTTCAGTTAAATTTCTTTTAGTTGCCAGAGTTTGTAAGCCTCCATTGAATCTATAAACCCTTTGAAGGAATGGGTCATTCCTTTTATTTCTTAATAGCCTTGTAAGAGATTCATTAGAGAGGCAAGAAAAAAGGTTTCTTCTGAAAGTTTGGGGATATAAGTTTTCTGTAAAACAGTAGTTTATACCTATTGTTTTGCAGATTAAATCATTGAATATATAGAAAGGTTCTGGAACAGTATCTGGCATATTACAAGCATTCAATAAAAATAAGCTTTTCATTTCTGCATCTGAATTATCTCTCTTTCCCTTGCCTCACCATCCAAACTCAAGTCTCCTCTAAACATAATTTTTAAAGAGCATCCCCAAAAGATTTGGCTTTGGTAAATGACTTCATACCACTCTGTTAATGGCTGAGACCCTGAGATGAGATACATCTCCAAGCAGAAATTAAGTTTTAGAATGCCTGGAAAATGTGATGCAGTGGAAGGATACATCTCTAAAACTGGATACCTAGTTGCTGTGAAAAGCAAGTGGGAGAGACATTTTGGTGAATTCTATTTCTTTTAAGGTTGGCCTGACCATCACCATACGGGCTTGGCTTAATTTGCTTGGTGGGTGAAAAAACATAATAATAAAGATACAGTTTGGTCCTTACTCAACGTTCGAGGTATAGCTTAAGATTTCTTGAAGCAATCTACTTACTCTCCAAACTTCCACAACACTTCCCAAGTACCACTCTCCCTCCACATGTTACATTTTACCTTGTGATACAACTATTTACATACACGTATACAATTTCCTTATTTTCTGTTGTTTTAATGCAGCACATAGCGCAATGTGCTAATTAATATTTATTGGTCCACAACAGTCTAGTTAGCTTTCCAAAGAGAAAATTATTTCCTAGGCACAGACTACTGTTCTCTTATCCCAAAGCCACTGGTCTGTCCCAAGGAGGGCTCATCACTATGGAAACTTGAGGCAGATTTTCCAAGAGTTTATCCTCCCACAACTGCTTGGGAAAAAGAAAGAATGTGACTCTGCTATTGGAGGTTCTGGCTTTGCCGTATATTAGCTGTGATTTGGGGCAAGTTTCTCTATCCCTTTGGATCTCTTTCCTGAATAACCCTACTATTTTTCTAGGCCCCCTTCCGCAAGGCAGAATCGACCATGTCCTCCTTGTAGATGACAATGACACACACAGTTTTCCCCTTGAACTCTCATTGGCTTTTTCATGTCTGTCTCCACAATTCTCAGCACAGTACTTAATATAACAGTATCCCAATAAATATTATTTGGAAGTAGCTGCACATAATAAAGACAGATCTAAATACTCCTGAGGCTGAGAAGGGCACATACAATTTTTTATTTGCCCAGGAATTTCTGTTCATTGAGACATAATATGCTCTATGCAAGAGAGAGTTGGCCACAGCTTGTTAATATCAGAGTTTTGCGCCCAAAGGCCACAGATCGATGCCACTGTGCAACCTGAGACATGTTCTGAGGACAGAGCAGCTAGAAAGGGCCTCCGGGTATTTCCACCCTTCCTTGCCCCCAGACTGGGTGAAGCAGCCATTTTTACTTTGGCATTTGTATCCCATGAACACTCTACCTAAACCACAAGCTTAGCTCACTGTTTGCTGTCCAGACATGCATCTGGTAAAGAGCTCCACAAATATCCAGCGTACACAAAGATCCAGTGGAAGGCTGCTTGTGTCTCGATGCCTCTTTTCAGGACCTCCATAACACTGATGTGTTGTGTAGGTCTACTACCATCTCGAATAGGTGGGCTGGTCACCGCGGGCAGGCAGCCGCCTTGTGTTTCCTGGTGCCTCTGGACCTGCCCCAGGTGGCTGGCTGTCCTGGGAATCTTCACCAGAGCCCATTTACTTCCATTTATAAAGGTGTCTGTGAGCGAATGCTACCATAGTCGATGTCATAAGACTTGTAAATTTAAAATATTTGGGCAAGGAAGGGGAGACTTCTCCAAAATAAAGTCAAATTATTGACTATTTTTAAAGTAAATTTCACTATTACTACTTTCACAATTTGTGATGAAAGGGCTATGTGATCTTGCAGAGGAAGAAAGAGGGTGAAAATAGCTCACCAGATGGTAGGAAGATTATACAAGCCAACATATATGTGAGGTCTAGCACTGAGCCAAAGTACGGTCATCGTTCAATGTGTCCCCTCCTTTTTTTTTTTTTTTGTTTACTACTAATAATTATACAGCTCTAGTCCACGGTTCTCGATCGGTGGGAAGGAACTCATGAGATCTGCGTCCATGCTCCCTCTTTGCATTTCATAAACATTCTGAATGCTCCGAGCTCGGTTTCAGGCCTACCCACACTGCCTTCTCTTATTATTCCAGTCTATGATGAATGCCCCTCCTTGGAAAACAATTCTTTGTTCTAATATTTATTTTATCTAAGATCTTACTGGTATATGTTAGTATTCTCAGGATGAAGACTGGGATCCAGATATTCCTGACACTACGATACTACTACACGCTACGCACTTGGGACCAGACACTACTTGGGCTACTGTGGTATTCTCCATAACTGAAAACCTGCAAAATGGAGCAGAATGTTCTGGCCATTATAGGAACAAGAGGGGTTGGGTTACAGCTGGGGAGGTGCCCTTCCAGGATACTGGCTTCTAAAGGAATTGGCAGTAGGGAGAATTAGAAAGGAAATCTTATTTAATATGGTATAAAGACAGTTTAATGATAATAATAATACTAATACTAGTGTTACTAGCAGCTAAAATTTACAGTCTTTACTATATGCCAGGCTACAAGATACCATGCATAAAATTACTATTAACTGAGTAACTACTATGTGCCAGATAGCATCCTAAATACTTTTCATACATGACTATACACAGGATCAAATTTTTTTTTTTTTTTTTGTGGTGCTGGGGATCGAACTCAGGCCCTTGTGCTTGCAAGGCAAGCACTCTAATCACTGAGCTAAATCCCCAGCCCCTAGGATCAAATTTTTGTCATTTCAACTAATGAGGAAATAATTGTGTATGTGCAGCAGAGTATGTGTGTGTGTATGTGTGTGTGTTTGTGTGTGTGTGTGTGTTGGGGGAATAAACAGATTCCTATAATTCTACTTAAAATGCATTGCAATGTACCCTAATTATTCATTCTCCTATTTAGATTTCTGAACTCCTAAATGGCTGGGACCTTTGGCTTGTTTAATTTTATATCCTTGGGTTTACATTGAGCCAGGTACATTATTTGTTACATCATTATTTTGAGTGGAATGAAGTTAAACTCAGTAAATCTCCGTATCTCGCTTCCTCTCCTCTGTGGCCCTGTGGAAAACAAGAATTGGTGAAAAAGCGTTTCTTTCCCTTATCCTTGTTCTATCCTCCTGTCGCTGGGCCAAGCACCTTCTCTCATTGCCTGCCTTTGTCCCTGTATGATTTTCCCCAAACTTTTCTTCCTTCACTTTCTCTCCTTTCCAAGTGCTAAGTGTCTGTGGCTATTTCAGGGTCTAGAGCAGAAGTGACTAAAGAAAGATGACCAGGGTTGGCTGATAAATAATGAAGTTCTACTTATATTTTGATTGACTGATGAACGGATCTAACGCTGCGGGGGGGCAGCGATGTGCTCCAGCTCTGATCGGGTGTATGTACGTCATGTACCCCTGAGCTGCTGTGCCCCTGAGACTTTATCAGTGAGGGTTCAGACTTGCCCATTTGCTGAAATGAGCCCTCAGAAATATCTTCTTGTAAGCAAAGTCTTGCAAAACGAGCCTCTTTGTTCAGGGAGGCTGCTTTCCATTGCTATATGGTTTTGTCTTTCTTTAACTGAGTACCCGCCTATTAATTTTCCCTCTTGTTGAGACTGGACTTTTCTGTCCCTGTGTGCAGGTGAATTTAAGTTTGCTATCACGGAGAGTTTCTCTTATTTCATTGGCAGGAACGCTCAGTCCATTAAGTGGGTGAGATTTGGGACCTGCTAAGAGACAAACAAATCTTTTCCTTATCTGGCTGCTCCCACTTCTCTGGTTTTCCTGTATATTCCATTAGGCAGTCACCCTCCCAGTGAAAAACAATCATCATGGACATAGAAACCTCAAATAATTATTCTGAAACCAGAAACTACAATGATAATCTCTTGATAATAAGTGAAGACCATTAAAAATTTAAAAGCGTGTGTTTAGAAAGTTTATATGGGCTGCACATTAATCTATTTTAACAGGTAGCCTAAAACAAAGTTCAAAAAATGGAACAATACAACGTGTGTTTTAAGCTGGTGTCAATTCTACTTATTAGCATGAAAACATGACTGTAACTTAAAATTATTTAACCGTATAAAGAATAACTGGCTGCTGGAGCACTGACAAGGGCCCCGAAAGGCAGAAACAGGATTTTCTGGAGGACACCATGGAATCATCCCCTCGGAGTGGTTGTCTCTTTTTCCATAATTCACACTGGATTTAATCAGAGAATCCTCAGGTTAGATGACTCAAACTTTGGGGTAATTACTCTAAAGGCCACAGAGATTCCATTTAGGAGATTAGAAAAGCCACAGCTGTTGTAGACACATTCCTATTAAAGAGCCACAAATGCACATAAAAGGGAACAGATGTTTACTGCCTGGATTAGATTTCTTCTGTATGAACTTCGGAGCATAATATTTATTGTCATTGTCAGTCTGAACCCACATTTTTGAAAAAACATAAGGTTGTATGTAAGACTGGCCCCATTTTATGTTTCCAAACATGAAATACTCCTTCTAAAGTAGGAAATACTTGCGAATCTTTTCTAACTTTGGAAACCAAGACTGAGGTATAATTTGTGAATAAAGAACAAATTTAGAGTCTTGTAATTTCTCCAATATAAGGCAAAATGTGACTCTTGAGTAATCAGACCAATTTTATACATCATACTATACAAGGAGTTGCATTACTTGGCAGAAAAACATCTATTCTTTCTATAAATTATACGCAGAGATTAACAAAATGAACAAAAATATATGCTTTGTTAATATCAAAACAAATAAATCTCCAAGTTGTTCCTCCTCTGGGTTTCCGTAGACTCTGAAGATCTGAGTTCTTTCTTTCTTTGTTTCAAAATACATAACTAGGGTCAAGATTGGCACAGACATTTCCTTCATCCCTTCTGGGAAACTTTGGTTTTCGCTCTCTTTGGGAGCAGAGGCTCTACCACATTAAGGACGTCTGCCTTGCTGGTTTTGACTGCAGGTGAAGCTTCTAGACGGGAGGGCTCCTTGAGAACATAGACTCTGAGCAAATTTAAAGCCCTCGAATTACTGTTAAATACATCGAACACACAGTTCACTAAAGGGGGCCTCAGGGATGACATGACTGCCCACAAGGAGCTAATGTTCCCTGAGGAGAGTCTGGTTTGCGTCCGCATCTCACACGTCTTGTCCCAACAGCAGCAGAAGAGAGGAGAATTAAGTTGTTTTCTACCTATCTGTCTTGTGGGTGAAAATTTGGCACCACAGATGTTTCAAACTGCCTTGAATCAGCTCTATTTTTATGATATAGGAAAATGAGGAGAAGAAGGTAGGATTTCTATGGTCTTTTTCATGCCTCTGTGTATTTTTTTTCCTTAATACTTTCCATTACTTAAAACAGAGTTGGCGAGGCTGGGGCTGGAGATGGGGCCTGCCTTCTCCAGCGACTTGCCCTCTAGTCCTCACGGGGCTGTGAGCAGCAGAGGCCTCGTCACTCCAAGTGTCATCTGAGAGCTTGTTAGAACAGGCAAAGAATCAAAGGCTGCACTTCGGTAAAGTCACCAGCTAACTGACATGCACACTCTGTTTTGGGGGTTCTGGTCTCCACCGAGAGGAGGTAGAATTTGTTAAACATGTGGCTACCTGATTTAAATCTTGGTGGGTTGTCATGTTTGTAGAGATAAGACCTATGATTTTCCTTTTCAGGAATGAAGGGGAAGTAGTATTTGGTGAATTGTAAATTAGGGAAAGCAAATACCAGAAATAATGTCTTTATTTTTCTTATGGTTAACTGGTAAATTTGGTTCATGAGATGGAAAAATCCAACCACCAAGATTTGTGAATATAATTTCATCTTTTTTAGGTAGGTTTCCTCTTTACATATATCCAACAAAATAATAAAATAGCTAACATTTTATGCGTGCTCACTATATGTCAGGTACCCATTCTGAGCACTTTCCATTTTACCTTCAGAATAATTCTACGAGGCAGTAATATTATCCTCATTCTTTAAGTCTGCTGAGGCACAGAGAGGTTAAACAGTTTGCTTAAGGTCACACAGTGAGTACATGGCAAGTCAAGCTCCAAGCCCAAGTTGCTATATCTGACCACCTTATACCGCTACTTCTTCATGGGAAGCCAACACCCCGTGACTTAGATGATCATTATAGGCAAAAGAAATAAATTCCCTGTGCTCAAATATGTGGTCAGAGTTTGAAATAACAGGAGCAAGGCTTGGAGGGGTCACAGGCTCGCTCGGTCACCCCAACAGTGGAAGGCCTGGAGCAGACTCAGCATCAGACTCGTGCTCTTTTAGTCAAAAGCGTATGTGTTTTGGTGTACAACAAGGATTTACTGCTCAATCTCAATCACGTTTCAAACACTGACATTTTCACTCTGTACCTCAAAAACTAAGCTGTTTTTCTAGGTAAAACTCTTTTTTCTGCTAGCAAATTTATCAAACAAGAGACAGCTGTATATGGAGGTATTCCGCGCCCCAAACTGGCCGCAGATGATGATGATTTTTAAAAAGCTCAGTGTTTATGGTGGGCTCTGCCTCCGAGTGGCCAAAAACTTGGGAAAGAGACAAAACAAAAACAAACAAGCAAACCAAGAAGGTAATGAAGTACGGATCTGTTTCTTATCTGCCCATTTAGAAGGTTAAAAGGTCATCAAGTCACTTAGAACTGACAGGAGGATAACTGCATTTTGTGTTTAGGAAGTCGAGAGCTGACCCTTCGTGGAGGACCTACTATGTGCCAGACGGGGTGCACGCTCCTTTCCCTGGCTCACCACCACACTGCGAGGGGGTGCTGTTATTACCTTCATTTCAGAAAGCAGGCAACGAGAAAGGTGAAGGCGGCACCCAAAGTGACAGAGCAACTGTAAGAAAGCTGCTTCCTGAGCCTTCGCCTGCATTCTGCAGGGGCGATGCCTGCAGCCCGGAGAGTGAAGCGTTGGCCACAGTCCCCAGGGCAGTTAGGGGGACCTGTGCAGAGAGCCTCCTCAGGTTGGGTCAGAGGCCTGATGGCAAATGGCACTTCCTGTTGTGAAGATGCACTGTCTCTCAGCAGGAGTATTGCTTTGAAAGAGGTTCTTCTATTTCCTCAGGAAGCACCACTTCCAGAAGGAAGCAGCTCTCCTGCAGAAAAGGGGCGTCAAGGGCCTGTTTCTTCAGATAGGTACTAAAATACTAAGTCCCGATCACCAGGCTTATCTGTTTCCATAGATCTTGACGAGAACATTGATAGGGATTTGAAAGGTATGATTTAAAAAAAAAGTCATAGCTCGAAATACAAACATTTCCAGCTTTATGTAATTCTGGCCTGAGACATTTTCTGACCAATTAAATAGTAACCAAATGAAGAAAACACACTGTGCTGCTAGTAATTATTTTGTTTGGTTGGGTACACGTCTGCAGAGGACGGCTTCTGCCAAAATGGCATTGTCCACGCGATCTCCAACCTCAGTCTCCCTCCTGCGCTTTCATTGCTGCATTTATTTAGGTTGATGTGGCAAATTAAATTGAGGACACAGCAAACGGATCCGAATTTGTGACCAGGGCAGACGGGACAGTTTGCTTTCTGGGAGGCCTAGCTACCACCGCCTCAATTCTAGGGATACAGCTGCCTGGGCAGATGAGGAAACAGGGAAGGAAGGAAGGAAGGAAGGAACTGCCCAAGTGTGGGAGGAGAATCCCAGTCCTGCCGGTTATCTCCCTGAGAGAACGAGCTGGTGGCACTGTATATTACCTAGAAGAAGGGTTCAGAGACTTCAGCTACTGTGCATACGATGGGCTGTCCCCGGGCTGATGGTCCTCATCCAGCGTTGTTTTCTCACCTCCCTGGGGACAGGTGGCAATGTTTGGAGACATTATCGGTCGTCCTAACTTTGCGGGTGTTTGTGTGCCACTGGTACCTGGTGGGTACAAGCCAGGAAAGTTGACAAACCCTGTTTTAGGCGGAACCATGAGCTGAGTGGGTTTTTACGGTTCTGAGTCAAAGTGCTCTTTCTCTGACCCCGGACTGCCTGGCACTGGCGTTTCTTGTCTATCTTGCTATCGTTTTCTCCCCACCAGTCAGTGTGGCTGATTTCAGGAGGAAAAGGCTGACTGAATTAATCCACATAGGGGTATGAATGACTGATGGATTCAGTGCTGGCAGGAACACTTCTTTTTAAGTGACTTACTAAAGTGATCTAAAGTCAGCTACGATCAATGGAATTTTTAGCTAAGGTGTCAAAATGTATTTTTGGTAGTTGGGAAAGATGGTGGAATTTATAAAGCACTGCTCATTTTGTAAAGTCATAGAAGTCATAATATATCTAAGCACACCTATGATGTGCTAGTGGACTATGATCATGAATACTTTTTTCTTATGAGTGATGGTTTGCACTTGGTATGGATCACCACTGCTTTCCAGCCAGGAAAGAAACACTACAAGAAACTTCTCGTGCCCTCAACAAACCTTCTTTTCATTTTCCTTCTTTGCTAGAATTGACTTGCAGGTTTTGATATGATCGGGCCCGTTTGTTAGG